>JARFNW010088334.1:0-13172 GCA_031763155.1 Dirona albolineata
ACTGCCACTTCGTTGTTTTTCTTGGGCAAGAAACTTTACTCCAATTGCCTCACTCCACCCAAGTGTAAAAATGGGTATCAGCTTACAGCTGGGGAAGTAACCTGCGATAGACCAGCATCCTATCCAGAAGGGTGACGTATTGTCACTCAGTCCGCTTCACGCTACAGAAACCGGGATCAGCACCGACTCTATGGGCCTCATGGCTCTAAGGGACTTTACTTTTTTTATATCTATACCTACCTAGTAATTCTTTATTTATACCTACCTAGTAAAATATTCCCTGTGTAGCAGAAAGTCGGGACTAGAAACTCAGGTATAATAACAGCAACACTGACATTTTTGTTGTTGACTGGCTATACACCTATTTTAATAGACTGGATGGGAAAGGTGGACTTTTGTTTCTTTTTGAGTAGTTTAATGGAAACATGATTCTTGTATCAGTAGCACTTATATTCTTGCTCTTGATGCTGACTGAAATCTGTTTTGTTGGGTAGGTCCATTGCATAAAATTGACTCAATAAAGCACTGAAAGGTCTGCAACCATGTGATGAGGGAGTTTGAGTTACCTTGGCCATTCTTAATTATAGAATTCCACAGAACAATAAAAGTTTGAAATCATGTGAAAGAGAAAAAATAACCCAAGTCATTGTTGAGTTTGTCCTATTTTTATGGGCCCCTTCATTACTAAATAGATGTTTTTATTTTTTCACAGGGACTAAATGAAGATGGTATCATTACAAAGATTTTAGTCATTGCATCCAAAATTGCAGATGTGTTAAAGGTAAATAACTGCTGCACTTTATCAGGACATTATTTTGTATTGCTAATATAAAGTTAAAGACTTCTGTTTCTTTAATATTTTTATGGTATTCATATGTTGCTCCTGATATTCTTTTAAATAGAACTAGGTATGTAGTAATGTAGAAAGCTTAGAAAATAAAATAGAGAAACCAACTTAGATGGTTTAGACATGTAAATAGAATGAATGAAAGTAGGACTCTGAAACAGATTCTAGAATGTAGGCAACAAGGTAAATTACCAAAAGGTAGACCAAAGAAAGTATGGCAAGAAACAATTTCAGAGGTGATACAGAAGAGGGGGTGTAGGTGTTTTGGATGCAAAGAGGAAGACTCTGGATAGAGATCAATGGTGAAAGTTTGTCTGCACTTAACCTTACACCGAAAGGTAGAAAGGAAATTGATAAAGAAAGAAAGAAATTTTTTTTGGACCTTTTTGAAACCTGTGCCAGATCAACAACTTTTTTTTTGTCAGTTCATGTGGTAGACATTTTCATTAGATAATGCAGGGATTATTGTAAGTGTAAACCAATTGAATGTACAGAAATGAAATAGTTCAACCAATATATACTATGATGTCAAGTGATTCTATTTGTAGGCCCTTCGTAGGGGACTGCTACATCATCAAGATAGACCATTCTAATTTCTCTATATTCCAGCCTTTGAGATGGTCCTTTTAAAAGCTCCCAAGCCAATTAAACCAGTGTATTACATTGCCAAAATTGAGTTAAGATATATGTCATTTTACATGTTACCGCTCAAAGCATAAAATCATACTCTCTCAAGACATGTTTATTATATTATCTATATTTCAACAGGACCCATCAACAAGCCTGGTTTGTATCAGTGGCTGTGGCACTTCAGGACGGCTGGCCTATATTGCCTCTGTAAGTGTTCATTTTGTAATAGTTTGTTGCTTGTAAATGAAAACGTATTTGACAATTGAAAGGTCTTGATCTTTTTTTTTACAATAGACTTAAGTTTTAATCTCTCATTTGGTTTCAAATTGTAGCCTGTAAAAAGGTTGTTTGATTTGATTTTGTCTTTTTTAAGTTGTATAAAATATTTACTTTAGGATTAGATTTTTTAATATAAAAAAAAAAGAGAAGAAAAATAGAGATTAAAAAATTGATGTTAGATGTTTTCTTGTTTTATAATTGGTTTAGGTGTATATTATATTTTAGAATGAAGAAGACATGTTTAATGAGTCATATTTATTTAAGTCTTACAGCTGTTTGTTCTTGATCGGGGTACGGATCATGAGCAATCACCATGGGAACAGTAAATGTTGTCCATTTGACAGATCTGACATTGAACAATGTTTTTTTTTGTGTTGCCGCCAATGAAGTTATTGATTTTAATGAGCTCATTGTTTGTTTGAAATTTCTATCTATAGAGTTTTGATCTGTGTTTAGAGACCCATGATGATGATGACGTAAGCAAATCCCACTGTGTTATGCAAACATCCATTCAGCTTCTTGTCTATTTACTGTCAGGATCTTGGCCTTGTGTGCAATTAGGGGCTGGGATTTGGATCTCGTACCAACAACCTTATAAATAGTATAAACACAGGTTTTCATGGATGATATGAGCAATTTAAAAGCTTTGAATATCAGAGTTACATTTTTCAATCCATTATTTGCATTTCTCCAGCATACATTTAATGAATATCTGAAGAGTGTTGGAAAGGAACCTTGTTTTCGTTATATCATAGCAGGACATGACAAGTAAGAGATAAGAATGACCACTTTTGCTTGATTTCATTGCTATAAAATTTGATATGTTTTTATCCGAATTTTAATGTTAAAGCTCAGCTAAATGCACAAACAGCCACTTTTCACTGAATGCATGAGATAACATTAAATCACATAGATGAAGAAGTATTTGTGAAATGATGCAAATTTTGAAAAAGGCTGAAAGTTAAATGGTGTCTTTTATTAAGTCATTTCTAACCAAATCTACGATTTAATCGTTTTGTCTCAAAAAAATGAAATAAGATAACTTTGAAGATTCCTCATTTATTTTTTAATTCTTAGAAACTGAAAAGATTAAGTAAATTTTTGTATAAAGTTCACCTTAAGGGAAGTTTGCGATATTGTGCAAAGATTATGAAAAAGATAAATTATTTTGATTTTCAGAGCTTTGTTCACATCTCAAGAATTGGCAGAGGATGACCCTCAAACAGGTGCTCAAATATTAGATCAGGTAAATGAAGTGCCCGGAAATCTTGTTCTGATGATAAATTCTCCCTCTGCCTTTTAATCCTCTATCTCCTTTTCACATTTACTGCTTTGTCTCTACATTTTCATAATAATCCTGTCATCATCACCATTATAATATACTATAACCATCCTCTTCATCCTGTCATCACCACTGCTGCAATCATCATCACCATCATCAAGGCGTGACCATCGTCAAGGCGTGAGCTGAGCAGGTGAGCAAACTATTGTATATTACCTTTATTGAGCCGTGAGCAACACCTAACCCACTTTACTCTGACGAAACTTCTCCATTTGACGGGATTACAGATTACAAAAGGGAAATCCAACATTGTCTACATTGGAGTGTCGTGTGGTTTGTCAGCGTCATTTGTGGCGGGGCAACTTGACCACTGTCTGTCTAATTTGGACAAGTTCACTCCGGTCTGTCTTGGATTTAACCCAAGCCATCTAGCACGGTAAAGTACATTGGGTTGATAGTGGCCCAACGTGTTCAAACATGGATGGATAAAGATAGTTCGATTGTGGCATATTGAGATGAATGGGATAATATCCAGTAAAGCAAAGACTATTGAGTAATTGAATCAAAGGGACATAACCCATGAATAATCCAGACAACAAGGGCAATATTATATTGACTCGAAGGGAGATAACCCTATGAATAACCTGGAAAATAAATACTAGGATGGTATTAAGGGGACAAAACCCTATAAACAACTTAGAGGAAAATAATTGAATATATTTGGACTTTTTTTTGAATTTTAAACATTTTACATCATAGAAAAAATTTTCAATTTTATAGTTTGTTATAATATATATTTGAAAGAGCTGTTTTTACAGTGAACTTGTGAAAAACATTTTGCTCGAAACACAAACTCTCAGATCTTCAAGAATTTTTTTTCTTTATACGATTGTTTTTAATTTGGAATACACACAAGTTGCACTTGCTTATAATTTTCTTTGTCCTTCATTCAGAGAGCTGCCAATTCCAAACTGGAACAAGACGTTCCTGTCAGGTAAGATACTGTACATGTGAAATCCTGCATAATTCAATGTCAGGTAGGATACAAGTGAAATCCTTGGTTATTCAATGACAGCTCAAGTAGACATTTACTGTCAAACCTCATTATACTTCCTCCCGTTAAATCACCATGTTCTCTTTTCATCAGAATATGGATTGGATGTTTTTCAATTAAGTTACTCTGTTGATGTTTCTCGTTATATCTCCAAATTATTTATAACACCAACTTCACCTCAGCCCTACATATGTTGGCGGTATATCAGGGATTTACTTGTAATATATTTTATGTTTATTGATAATTTTTTGTTTTCTATTGTTATTGTTATTATTGACTATTAATTGAACAAAATTGTGTACACCTTTTGTGAAAATAAAAAGTAAAGATTTTGGATGGGGGAAGAGTTTAATGTTCCATGTCACAATAATGATAATATACATGAATGGTAGTGTCTACTTATGATTGTTGTAATGTTGATTTCATCTCAACCCAGCAGTGCATGAATGTGCTTTTCTATTAACCTGAAGAAACATTTTCTCCCCTCAGTTGTGAACCAACTTGTGGAGGCAGAGAAGGCGGGCCATGGGTTTGTCTTGAATCCCATCATTGGGGTAAGAAGTTAAAGATGCTGCAGAGTTTATAGTTGATCCTATTGCTGAAAGTAAGATGAGACGGAAGTACCAGTATGACATTCAGATGGCCAACCTGGCACATATATATTTCTATTGGTTATACATCATCTGAACTGGCAGTATGAAATAGCCTTGAAATATTAGATTTTTTGTTTTATAAGTTGTACGGTTTATTACCAAATTTTCCCTACCTTTATGAAGAAATTCATACATATTATAGGGAAAGGATTCTGTGTCCCTGTTCACTTGGTTTTTGCTTGTAGTTGATTTTAGTTTAGATTTCAGGCTTCACTCCGAGCAACTACCACCAGTGATGCAAAACCACAAATTGTATTTCGCTTTTCAAAAATAACTGAAGACAGTTGTGTTTTGCTGTTTTCAGCCAGACCCAATCACCGGATCAAGTCGCATGAAGTCTGGGTCTGCTACTCGGATTTTACTGGAGGTCCTGGCGGTGGCTGCCATCCATGGATACGATCGGCACGAGTAGGTTTGATATGATAGAATAGGATGATGAATGTATGTTGAATATAATGATAGATATGATGATGATGATGATGATGATGATGATGATGATGATGATGATGATGATGATGATGATAATATAGATAACTATAATAATCGTAATGATATTTTGAATGATATTTTAATAATGGTAATATTTACGATATTGAAATGACTTGTGGAGGTTGTAGTTAAAAAAATGATTATCATGATGATTGGTGAGAGATAATCTAACTAATGTTTTACTTTCCTTTCCAGCGTCAGTCGCTTATTGACATGCTACAGACAGACTTGTGACAGTGTATATAAAGACAAAGAGCAACTGGCAACCCTGATTCAAATGGCTGGAGACAGGTAAGATATAAATAAAATCATCAGAGACCATTTTCAAATCACAATTTTCTTCTCTTGTACGCAAGGCTCTGCCCTTTCAAGTAAATATTCAAAAAGTTTTTAGGATTATTGTATGCACATTTTGGGAAAATGCTCCTTTAGTTAAAAAAACAATCTATATCAGTTTAGGATTAGAATTGTTTTTAAAAATAAGTTGACGCATTGACTGTTATGATTTCACCAGCTTGAGATCAAATGGTCACATCTACTACCTTGGTTGTGAGGGGAAAGCTGTGATGGCGATGGTAGATGCATCAGAATGTCCTCCAACTTATGGTGCTGGTAAGGAAGAATTAAAACTTACCAAGAAATCACACTCTGGTTTTTACATTTCATACATATTTGATCTTTTAAGATTAAGAAGTAGCTGTTCCTTCTTTACTTCTATCCATATACGTATGTAAAGTTATTGATGGGATCATGATTGTTATGGAAAGATTAGAATTAAAAGGGAACCATTTTACAACACACTGATGACAGAGCAACTGCAAGTGAAATATATGATTATTTTGTTGTTGTTTGTTTTTGTTTTAACCATTATAGATGTTTTCACTTTAAATGATCATTTTGACAAATTCGTCATGCAAATGCCACAATTGTTATATTTAGTTTACATTTAGTTAGGACTTTGATTAATGTTTTTAAGTATGAAAAATGGACTAGATGGGACTGGATATTTGTTCAAATCTGAGAAAGGCATATGGTGTGTTTGGTCTATGACTTGAAATATTGGACAATTTTGTGAAGGGTCATTTATACACCTGATTTGAGCATATCAAAGAGAGAGTGAAATATTATACACGCTTTTAATCTTTTTGAAATGGTTTGTCTCAGCTCTTGACGACGTGAAAGGATTCATAGAGGGAGGCTATCAAGCTCTTCAGAATAATGATGGAGACCTTTCGGGTCATGTAAGTGCTGAGACATTTGACTGGTTTCAATTCACTATTTCTAATTATTTTGTAAAGAAATGTTTTACCAACTGATATCTATAGATTTCCACGTACATTTTTCATCTGTTAAGACCTCCACACCAAAAGGGGTGAAAAGAGGAAATGAAAAAGAAATCAGTTATTTACACCTTGATGCTGAATATACAATTTCATGATTTACTTTTTGTTTTTTTTCCATGATTGCCTAACTTTTGAGGACTGGAATCAGGACGCTCATGTTATTAGACAGGATAAGAATAGTGTACCCTGCATTCGACTTTGGAGTGCTTGAATAACAATTAATGATAAAGTATTAAGTAGGCTGCTATGAACAAATCAAGTAATAAAAATTAGGAAAGTCTCAAACGTGTAAACTCAAGAGTCTGTGAGGGCTGGGTAAAAAAGGCAAAGGACTGGGATTAAAAATTTTGCATTGAATTTTTATCTTTTAGAAGCTAACTTTATTTCTGTTCATATATTGGTTATTTAAAAAGAAAGCTACAGTAACAGAGAAAGGTGATGGACAAGGAGAAAGAAACACATGGGGGGGGGGGGGGGGGGGTGAGAAGAAGGAGGGTTACACAATTAGTATTGCTGCATTGCGGCTGATGCCTGGGTAATTTCAGTTTTTTTATTTCAAAATATGTCCTAAAGACAAAGTTCCCTGTGGACAAAATAAGTGCAATGTTATCATTTATTGTCTTAAGTTTTGATAGTATTTATATTGCTGCGCTGCATTGTGGCTAATGCTTAAGTTATTTCGTACTTTCTCGGAATATGCATTAAAGACAAAGTGCCCTTGTGGATAAAATAAGTCAATTTTATTATTTTAAAAACATTTTTTTGTTTATTTCAGGGCCAGGTATACAAGATATCCTTAGAGGACTTTGTGTCCGATGTCCTGCCATTTGTAGATCAAAAGGATTTGGTGGTTTTCATTGGACAAGGTTTGTTTGGCTCTGGTGAAAACAAGCAAGGAGTTTGATGGCTAAAATTGTTTTACTTAGCTAAGTATCTAGTCATGATAAGTCATAAGACTTGTCTTTGAAAGATGTATTGGATATTTAAAACGTCGGGACAAGCAGTGCCATGGTTTAACCCAGTGTTAGATTAAGTTATTTCCCTTTATTTTAGCTTCAGTGGTGGAATTATGCCAATCTGTGAGAGTGGAATGGGTAGAGAACTGGGTGTTTTTACCCCTCAAGTCATGGAGTTGGCCTCTTGTACTGAACAATGAAAGGAAGGATAATATCGTTAGAATGGTTAATCATTGCTATGGAATAAATTGTATATTGACTCTTTTTGAAAATAAATTTATTCCAGAAATGCTTCAAAAAGTAGGAGATGCTACATTGAAGGCAAATTGCAAGAAAGTGCTTATCCAATTCCAGGTAAAGAAGAAACATATTTAAATTACTAATTACCACTATCATACCAACTATTGCTTGCTGAAAAACTTCTTGAAATGAGCGCTTCATTTAGTTGTATCTTACTTAGATTAGCCTTTAATTTGAAATAATTTGTTTTCGTGTAGAAAAAAGCAGAATGTTGTCATAGTTTTTTTTATGGTCAAAAATTTTCTTCCTTTCTTACAGAACCAAAAATCGGTGCCTGATGAGTGTAACGACGTCCATTTGGTTTTAAATATTCAGCTTGATGTTCCTGCCTTACAATCTGTCATGCCGGAGAGTGCCAAATGTGTCATGGAATCACTGTTGCAGGAAATTGCCTTAAAATGGGTGCTGAACAGCATGTCAACAGGTAACAGATTTTCAATATTAATAGGATGAGATGCAATGTATTATGATAAATAATCAATGGTTTAAGAGGAGAGCAATCATGAATTCAGGATTGAATGATTTAAGAATTTTTTAAATTTTTTTTATGGGCCATAATGCTTAAACGGACGTTATTTGCCCCTCCTATTCCCTTACTGAACCCTAACTCTAATCCCCTCCCAGGGGCCCACATCCTGAAGGGTAAAGTCTGCGGCAACTGGATGGTGGATGTACGCACCAGTAACACCAAACTCTACCTGAGGGCCATCAGCATTATACAGGTAAGGCCCAGCAATTAGCTCTTCTTTTTAAAGGATTTGTTTTACCCAGTCCTTTTTCACTCTTTTTTTTCTTCAATTCCTACTTGTATTTCTTCCTATTCTCTTCCTTCTGTCTCCACCTCCTCATGGATGACTAAACATCAGATTGAACAGTGCCATGATTTGAACCTTGGATGTCACAATCTGGAGACCGGCAGCTTAACCCTGATGCCACATCTGCTTACAGTTACAGTACAGTTACAGCTTCATTTGGAGTGGGGATTTTCAATTGAACATATATTTGTTCTGGGATCTTGGATTTTTTATGGCTTTGTAGATGATAAAAATGTTCACTTGAATTGTGCACAAGCATCCTTACAGTCAGGGCTCTAAGCGCGTAGATGGTTTGTTGATTTAGTATAAGATGCCACCAGAGACATTTGAGTGTGTTTGTCAATTTTTCTGTTTTGGTTAGCAAGCAATTTCCTATAATCCACACAACAGTATTGGGTCCAGACCCATGCCCAGTCCTGAACAGCGCGCAAGGCACCCTGTTTGAAAACTATGTCATTCATAAAGTATTTATATATTGGATTCATTGGCAGAATTTCTCTGACAGAAACCGAAAAGAAGCAGAGGAATGTCTATTGAGGTCAATCTACGACAAGGAGGAAATTGATGAAGCAGTCTGGTCTCAGTCCATTCTAGCTCACATCAAAATGACTGGAGGGAGGGACAAGGTAGGGATAGTTGTGTAAGCCCAAACTCTTGCAAGATGGAAAGTAGCAAATAATATTAACTCCACATATGAAGAGTGTTTTTCCTAAAACTTAGCATCTAACATTTACATTTTTGTGATAAACGGAAGACAAAGTTAACTTTATAAATTTATAAATTTACGAATTGAGATTTTTTTTGGTGTTTCCACAATACTTACCAAATACTGATATATAACAGAAACATACAGGGGTCTTACTAAGACAAGTATTTCAGTGTTGTTTGTCATGGTATTTCTACTCACTATAGAATGTCCTTTGGATCATTCAAACGTACTGCTTTCGCTCATTAGCATATGAAATTGTTTTTTTAACACTTGAATTGATGTTAACAATAAATATTTAAGGAATTGACAGAATCCTGAAATAACAAGACATTTCTTATCATGGAGTTCCAAAACTGACTCTTCATATGTTTTTGTGTCCAGATTGTTCCTACGGCCATTTTACTTGCTTGTCTGAGATGTTCTTTGAAGACGGCCAAACAGCGGATAGAAAAGGAACCAGTTATACGCAAACTTTTGTTGGATGTTTGATAATCGTCCTTCCAATTTGTTAATTTTTATGCATTTTATTTTTACACACACATATTTATCAAGATTTATATTCATATATATTTACCCAGATTATATCCTTAATAAAGTTTTACACAAATGACAGATTCATTGAATTTCCATTTGATTTCTTATGGCTACCAAAGATATATCACCAATAATTTGGTGCAATTTTTGCACAATTTTTGTTGGATGTTTGATAATCGTCCTTCCAATTTGTTAATTTTTATGTATTTTATTTTTACACACACATATTTATCAAGATTTATATTCATATATATTTACCCAGATTATATCCTTAATAAAGGACGGATTCATTGAATTTCTATTTGATTTCTTATGACTACCAAAGATATATCACAAATAATTTGGTGCAATTTAGTGCATACTTCATGCCAATTATTTTTGTCTGTTTAGACACGGTAATAAAACAATGGCAAGGATTGATAATTCTCAATTTTGTTCATACCCGAAAGCTAAAATTTACAGCATGGGCATGCTGTTTATAAAGTGGTTGACATAATAATATCTTGGATCGTTTTGTGTGAACCAAAATAAGGACATCAAAATTGAACATGTGCATGAAGGCATTATTGCTTTCATAAAAACATGTTAATTATCCTATGTAATGTAAGTATTTTCTTTGTACAAACTCACTCATTCTCATGTTACGAGACAGAAAAATGAAATAAGAACTCTTGCAAGTAGACATTTACATCATATCCTTCATCATTTATTATCCTCCAACAGGCTGTGTCATTCAAAGCCTTTCTAAAACTCTCCAGGGAGCATACAGTAGAGTATCCTGATAGGCACACCATACTATCAACATCCTGACAATACCCTTCTCTACCTGTAGCCAGGTACTCATTCAAAACTCGAGTGAAGTGAGGAAAAAATGTTCAAGAAGTCTTTCCCAAAGACTCAACATTGGGCCTAGCAGGGCCAGGATTCGCAGCCTTACCACTCGACCACTGATGCAACAAAATTCTGTAATAATTCTCCATCCTGAAAAGTCATTCTTCAGATTTCTTCTCTCAATGACTTCATTTGACTTGATCTCCACTATGGTCTAGATAGTTATAATATACAGTAGTCGCTGAATACCCACTTACTGGAATTACTTGGGTAGCTTCCAATAACTGCACCACGGTACACATAGTTGCACACTTTTCTCTTCTTCCAGACAGTGCGCAATGCAATATACAGCCACTAATGTAAATCAGGATACCCAACTCTTTAGAATTAGAATATCATTATCAACAATGCTCCAAGATATGTAGACTTGTGTTTCAATCGGCCTGCCCGTGTCACAATTTGGTATCTGTAAGCTTCATACTCTATTTATTGCAGTCAAGTCAGAGGAAAGAAAACAAAATTCAGAAAACAAGAATGATTTATAGTGACATCACAGTTTATTATGACTTATAATTTCTTTGTAAACATTGAAGTTGGAGACTGAAAATCAATTAATGTAAAATAACAACAGTGTGGGGATTAAGTCACTGAAATACAACTTGGAGAAACAACTTGAAGTTACAAAACACATGTTATAATGATCAAGTTGTATTATAGAGAAGGGTGACGAGGAATACTGGAATAATTTGATTTGGATAAATTTACACTTTTACAGGAAAAAAATACAACAAAAAAAATAATCTTAACAAAAACCTGTCTAATGATGATTCAGATATTCAACAATGCAGGATCATATTTATAATAATAAATATAAGGAATTATCAATTTACTTTAAAACATTGTCATAGGATCTCAATCCCTTTTAATTTTTGTATGTGGCCCTTACACATTGCATGTAAAACATTGTCGTAAGCTTTCATATATATCAGTCTGTTTATGTGGCTTTTCATGCAAGTCATTGTCACACTCTGTCAAACTTCTTTAGTTAAAAAAAACAACAACAAAAAAGACCAAATTTGATTACATCGCAATTATGAATGAAATACGGGGCCATCTCTCTGCCTCTAACCCCACCCACCCATTCTGGGTATTGCCCAATAAGCTCAAAAGGGATTTGTCTGAAATTAACCTTAGAAACATTGAGTACTGGTAACAATGACAGCGAGATATGCCTTGGGGGGCCGCCCCCCCCCCCCCCCCCCCCCCCTTTCCCCTCACTGCTAATTTAATAGCAAAGTCTGTTTCAGTTCCTTACATTGTAATTAAGTCTACTTACTTACTTGGAACTAAATATTGGTTTAGTCTTACCTCCCTATTGTATTAAAAAAAAAAATTGAAATATTTTTAGATTATGAAGGAAAAACATGAAACATTATTGTACTTGTGATTTAATATATTATATTTGTTTCATCTATCTTTAATTCCATTTATTTAGATCATCAGCTTCAAGCATCCTTTATAAATTATTCATTACAGTAATGTATACCATTCATGTTATATGGATGAACACATGGATGATTCTATACAATAAGTGTGTAGTAAAAACCAATAGGTTTTACACATGTTTAGTAAGTGCTTAGGCAATGTGAGTGATCAACAAAGACAACAATGAATCATGAATTACAAATTCATGCCTGCAATGCAATAATAATAATCCAATGAGAATGTATTCATGCATTAGGCATATATGCAACATTAAAAAAATCCAACACTTTTGGCCTTTCATAATATTATGTATTGTAATGTTTACTTTTACAAATGTCATGGAATGCTTTAAAATGTGTTATGGCACCCTGGGTACCTGAAGTTTTCATGATTAGTACACTATATTGTTGACCCTAAAGACAAATTTACCCATGGGATTAATAAAGGTAATTGTTATTTTATTTTTTTTGGTATTAAGTAAACATAACTTGTGAAATGTTCAGATTTTAAAGAAAATTGAGGACTTTTTCTCCTTTTGTTGCTAGCATTTTGAAATTCATTTGATTTAATTTCTAAGATATAAGTTATAGGAAAGAGAAAAGTGAAGTGACTCCTTCATTCTCCATCCCCATCCTTTCTTTCATTCTTTCTCAATATCTAATATCTAATATCTATTATCTACCTTTCTGTTGTTGGGTTTAATTTTAATGAATAAATGCCATCCAAAAGTCCAGCTTGAGTTCAGCCATGCGTGACACTGACAGACTGGCCATAGACTTGGTCCACACCTTACAATGCTTTGTGGTTAGCGGGGTATGTTTGTTTGTTTATCAAATCCCCTTTATACCGCAATAAGCAGTGTAGGGACCAGCCATGTGTCAAGCTCTAAAGGGTGCACATGACAAATGGATCCAAATGCCAATGAGGACTTACACCACTCATCACCTAACACATGGCTAGAAAGA
>JARFNW010088445.1:0-13170 GCA_031763155.1 Dirona albolineata
AAGGGATAAAACAAGACGAATACATAGTAATAATGACCTATCGAGGTATGTTGACTTAAGTGAAACCATAGGGTATGTCAATTAGCTTCAATGATTGACAATGACAACACAAAACAGCGATGTTTCGACCATAGGCCTTAAGGCATGTGGTCGGGCATATAGGGTCAACACAGCTATTGCAATTGTATTTATTATTATAATATAAATTCAATATCCGTTGTTGCTGGACTCATTATACTTATGTCACACGTTCCACCACCTGGGCCAAGCTGACGGAAATAAGAAGCTGGCCTCGATGCGCTGTTGCTGTTATAATCTATAATCACACATGGTAATATGTTTCACACAAACTTAAATTATGAATAATCTTACTGGAAATAGATAATATATAGATCGAAACAATATTATTATAATGATATTAAAATCCGCAATTTTTTCGCTCTCACTAAAATTACGAAAAAATAATAGACAACCAACATCGTAGGAGTAACGGAGAGAATACGTGGCTCGTTCTGATTGCTCTAAAATCGTCATTTAGTCTGCTATTGCCATTATTGGCGACGAAACCAAAACTAGGCTGACAAAACTCGAAATAATGGTAAACATTTTTAAATCTTAGTGGGTAACTTAACCTTTTGGTATCATATTAAACGGGGTAAAGCTTGCAAGTGTTACCGTTGTATTGTTTGTGAAGCGTCATTAGATCTCGTTGCACGATAGCATTGTTTTTGCCATTTGATTGTGCCATGGCCATAGTCCAGAAAAAGAACTGAAGAAGCAAAGAAGAATGTCCAGGCAACCGGCACTTTTCTGTCATGGTATACAAGCAAGACTAGGGTATTGGTAGCTAGATATATATAAAAGACATATACCAATTTAGTCTAGAGGGTCAGGTCTAATAGATATGTAAAGATCTGGCTAGCTAGCGTTCAAGATTTGGAAATATTACATTGAAAAAGCATTTGTCTTTTCAACATTATTATCAACATCATTCTAAATAAAATCTATCTAGGTCTATGTCTAACTATCTTTGTAGCTATAGTTTAGTATAGTCTAAAGTCTATAGATAATGAGACCTTTGTATTATGGACCTTGAGCTAAACATTTATAAATTTACCCTGGAAATGATGAAGTCTGTGACTGATACGGGTGGGGTTGCTTACTGGACTTTAAAACCATTAATAAAACCTTTATTTATATGTAATCAAGCAATCATCAGAGCTCCAATTTGGATGCAGTGAATGATATGAGCTATTGGTGAACATTTGTTTCTGTTTTGACATCTCTGTTATTAGTTGATTGAATTAAACTTAAATAAAAGTTCTAATGCCTTGCTATTGTCAATTGCCGCTATTATAATATATTCTTTTGCATTGTCATTTTTATTAGATGCTGATGTTAATTATATATCTATATATCATATTCACAGATTTCACAGTTCAAGTATGCATGAAGACATACAGAAAGACTGAGAAAGACTTGTTTTGTTAGCTGTGTTACTGCATACTGAGAGACGAGAAACAAGAAGAGAGCAGCTGACGATTGAAAGAATCTTCGCATTTCACCGTTATAAACAATAATAATAATATATTCAACATCACTCATCACGCCATGGCTGTCTTTCAGAACAAATTGCAATACTTCAAACATATATGTTATTGCTCAAGATACTTGTTGATTATAAGTCTTTTGATAAGCATAGCCGACTGCAAAAAATCTTCAGAATGTTCTACATGTAAAGAAATTGTGGATAACTTTCATAAGGTACAGTACAGTAATATTGTTTATGATTGAAGCAATGATCTCCATATTTACATTCTTGTCTTTATAATAATATTATATTAACCATAGCCCTCTTTTCATTCGCTTAACATTAAGATCTTTTCATTTAAAGACTGATTGCATTGAGTTTCCAGCCGTTTCGTTTTTGGGAATCTTAATCTAATGTCAAATTCACTTTGCTTTGGTGCAATTTAGTGCATACTTCCAGACCAGTGATTTTAGTTCATCTAGGACTAGAATAACAAAAAGAACACAATGACAGTAATTGGGGATTTTGAATTAATTCCCTCTGATAATATAGCCTATATCTATGTCATTGGCACAGACTCAATGTGTTTCCCCATCCCTGTGTTAAAGCGTTACATATTTGCAGTGAAGAAATGCAAAAATATTGGTACAGCTTCAAATGTAAACTAGAATACTTGCTGTGCAAGGATGTTCCTTGTATTAGTGATTTGTTTTACATTTCTTTTATTGCATTTATTTGGGTTTTTTATAAAAGGAGGTAGTTGAGTATCCTGGCTCGTGTTTTCAATAACTATATATTGCCTCCTTCATGAAAACGATTGACCCGCAGTGAATACTTAGTAGATAATTAATTTCACAACCCTGGTTTATTATTATAATGTTTGTGTATGAACTCTTTCCAGCAGATACCTTGTGAGTTCATGACCATTTGATGCATGCATGAAAAATTATAAAACTTTGTTTAATGGATCTTTTGCTTTTATCTAAATCTCAAATTCCAGGGTCTATCGGCCACAGAGAAATCCAATTATGGTGGAGGTAACACCAAGTGGGAAGAGAAATCTTTAGGGTCGTATGCATTCAGGTAAATGCTAATTTCATGTATATAATATACCATACTCAGAATAAGAGGATTAAGAAATGTTTTGAAGTTTAAATGATATTACATACGAACAAGTCTTTGAGGATCCTTACCCTACTCTTAGTTTCAGAATGTTAGACCTTTATCTATTTGTATTATTGAAAATGTAGAAATTTGAGGCTGAAACTGAAAGTGAAACCAAACCAACAACAAACAATTGACAGGCATGTGAACATTGTGTAAATTATTTATCTATATCATTTTCTAAGTGACAATAACTGGAAATTTTAGTTGCATCTAAAGTTGATAACTGTTTGATTATAGATTTGATTAATTATAGACATTATGTCATTAAATCACATGAAGCAGCTGACACACATTGAATTCTACTCGTTTATGAGATCAGCCACTGATAATTTGCTCACCTTTGACTTTTCCTGAATTATAAAGTATATCTTTATCTTTATAATCATCCTGTTTGAATGCTTAGTATTTAGTTTTGTATTTAAATTGAATATCGCTTTTCACCTTTTCTCCAACAGTGAAGTGCGGCTTGTTGAAATCGTTGAAAATTTGTGTAAAGATAAATCCAAAGAGGTATGACTGGGTATTTTAATATGATTTTTTTTTAAATCCATGTATCAAATATATATATGCATTACAAGGTATACTATGTATTTATGTATTCATTAAGCTACCTTTTATTATTATAAACTAAGCATCACGTCAGTGTTGTATCAATGATTGGTTTGTAACAGTAACACCATTGCAATTGACAACTGTTGAACATTTAACATACATCTTATCTTGTCTTATAATTTGGATTTGATGTCTCCATACCATTGGTGAATCTTATCATAGCCAGTTTGAATACTGGCATTGGTAGGCCTAATGTTGTGTCCTTGGGAAAGACACTTTTTATATTATTTTTCCTCACCTTATTCAAGATATGGATGAGTACCCGACTACAGGCAAAGACAAATATTTTCAGGATGTTGGTACAGTGTGACTAACATGCTGCTGTACTGTATGCTCCACGTGGGGTTTAGAGGGGACTTTGATTGTCTCTGCCTGCTGGGTGATGAATGATGTAAAGTCAGTAGCCTGCACTTCCTTGGGATAGGGACTTTAATCCAATCATCTTCTTGTGCTTGTATCAAACAACCTTTACTTCTGCCAATCTCCATTCCCTCCCACCCTCTCATTGCCTTATTTCCAAACCATTCCCAGTGTCACACCATGCTGGAGAAACACGAGGATCTGGTGGAGAGTTTTTGGTTCGAGCAGTTTACCAAGAAGACCGACAAGGATTTTCACACCTTCTTGTGTATTGAGAATATTAAAGGTATAGCAATGTTTTTTATAGATACTGGTTTCAGCTACTTTTAACTCTGCTTTTGAAGCATAGTTTTATTAATTGTAGCTTTTTCCTTCCAAAGTCCATTCAATGTTTAAAGATTATTTGTTTATTTTTAACTTCATTAATTATGCATTATTCATTGACTTGTGGAAGTTGAGCGCTATATAAACTTACTATTTACATTTGGATTTATTTTGTTTTTGTTTTTGGGGGTTTTTTTAGGGGAGATGGGCGGGTATAGTTCTGGGGTTGTTTCGTTTCCTTACTTAATTTTAGGAATTACTTTGATACCAACATGATAAAACTTTTCTGTCCATCCGTGGCCCTTGTCGGATCAGCCTGCTGTCACAATAACACCTTTGGCAAGAACTGTGAGCCGTGTCCGGGAGGGGTAGATAACCCCTGTCAAAGAAATGGAAAATGCGATGTAAGTGATACGATTATTATTGATTGTTTAACATGGCTAATAACACAATGACTGATATAAGCTTGAAGGGCATTTAGATTTAAAGGTCACTTTGTTATCAAGCCTTATATATGATAATGATGGGGGATTTGTTACATTGTTTTAATACCTCCCCCTCCCCTCCCCCCAGAAACTAAGATATCTACACCAAAATACTGTTGTATCATCTTTTAAAAGTTCCTATTAATTTTTGTTAATGTTGTTATTGTTTCCCATGCCAGGGTGAAGGTACCCGTGGAGGTACAGGGAAATGTCGCTGTTCCTCTGGCTACACAGGCGACCTTTGTTCCGAATGTAAAGACGGATACTATGAGGACAGTAAGAACGATTCACACACCGTTTGTAAAGGTCAGTGTTGTATTTTGATTTGGCTGTCTGATTGTAGTAATAGTTTGTTTGTTATCGGTTTCCTTTAGAACTGTGATTAAACAGTGTTGGGACCAGCTCTGTGTCTGGCCGAGGACGGTTTACAACGTAGAAGGCATCGATGCGCAGACCCAGCTAAAACGTACCCAGGTTAAGTGCAAGTCTGTGCCCCACTAGTACACATGGCCTGATACAGAACTGGAAAATCTATGGATCAAGATTTTTGAGGCAAGCAGGGGATCAGCCCAGTGTGCCAATAAACCTTGTTTGGTACAAGAAGCAATGCAATGTTCAATATTACTCATATCAGGACTAGTTAACATGATTTTGTAGCCTCAGGTGTTCACCCAACAGCTATAGAAACTGAAGGTTTTACCAAAGAGGCAATGCAGTAATAGCACCATAAGTAAACATCAATCGAGAAGTCCCTATTTGAGTGTTGTGCTTTTCTTCTCGTTGCGTGGGTTATTTCAAAATGTGCCCTTGTGGTCAAAATATAGTCAGATTATTATTTCTCCAAGTCTAAAATCCAAGCTGACTGTGTTGACCTCTGGTTGTGTTCTGCAGTGTGCCACATATCGTGCAAAGACAGTTGTGATGGATACGGTCCTAAAGCCTGTGACGAGTGCAAGGATGGGTGGGTGGCCAGTGATGACGGATGTCAAGGTAGGATTTTGGTTGGGGTTGGGGGTCAATGTGTGTGTTAGTATGTGTCTATGTGTGTGAGTGTTTATGTGTGTTGGTGTGTGTGTGTTGTGTAGATGTGTGTTTGTGTCAATGTGTGTTGTGTAGATGTCTGTTTGTGTAGATGTGTGTTTGTGTAGATGTGTGTTTGTGTAGATGTGTGTTTGTGTTGATGTGTGTTTGTGTAGATGTGTGTTTGTGTTGATGTGTGTTTGTGTTGATGTGTGTTTGTGTTGATGTGTGTTTGTGTAGATGTGTGTTTGTGTAGATGTGTGTTTGTGTAGATGTGTGTTTGTGTTGATGTTTGTTTGTGTTGATGTGTGTTTGTGTAGATATGTGATTGTGTTGATGTGTGTTTGTGTAGATATGTGTTTGTGTTGATGTGTGTTTGTGTTGATGTATGTTTGTGTTGATGTGTGTGATTTTTTATCTGTGCGAGTGTTGATGTGTGTGTGAAATAGTAATCACTTCGGTAGCCTTTAACATTCAGTACCCAGAAACTAAAACGAATATACATTCAGTGCTGTGTTTCATACTCAATTACCCATCCACCTCTATCATACAGATATCAACGAGTGCCTGGAGGAGCCCTGTGAGGACGACCAGTATTGCATCAACACACAGGGATCTCACTCTTGTTTTAGTAAGTTGGGCTTGGATCTTATATTGTCACAGAAAAATTTACATCTATTTTGTTTTGTTTTTTAGAATAGAGCTGCAATATTTGTTTCTCCTATTTGCTTGTGCTCTTTCTCTCTCTCCATCTCAATCTCAATCTACCTCTCCATGTTTCAGGCTGTCATTCTGCATGTACGTCGTGTACAGGATCTGGTCCTGTTAAATGTAACGAATGCAAGGAGGGATATGCCAGATTGGAGAACGGAAAATGTGACGGTAGGTTCTCTTACTCAGGAACGTACTGCAGAGCCAGGAACATAAACTTCTACGCATGTGCATATGACGTAGATATTGTAATTGTGGTTTCTTGGCACATATGATTTTGAAATTCCCAAGAGTTGTCATCGATTTTGGACGTATTAGTATATTTACACAAAAGAAGTGTCAATTTAACATACAGTTCCTGGAAATGAAAAGGATGGAAACTCCAGAGATAACAACATATATTTTTGATGATTTAGAGAATCGAAACTCTGCCTGCATCAACACTATTGTCTGATACACTATTAGCATTAACCTGTCAACCCCTCGCTACAGGTGGCTTGTTTGGCCCCTGAATGTTTAGTACGAGGCACTCGCCTGATTGGCTATCCCATGTAGTTTTACGTCTACTTTGATCCCTCATTGCTCTAAAGTTGTTGGAATAATTAGATGTGAACAAAAATTAGTTATTGGTGATGTGGTGAATTTTTCTTTGCGTAATGGAATAGGGGCGTATCATATGATACGCCTTTGTGCCTCCGGTGAATATGTGAATTGCAATGACCATAGGTATGTTGTGTTAAAATATCAAATTCATATCTTCAAAAATAAAGTTGGAATTCAAGAATTTATAGTTTTCTTTCGTAATATAACACAGGCGTATCATATGTTACGCCTCTTGACTGGTAAATGAGGGCTGTATAATTTGATACGCCTTTGTTCCACAACGGTTTTCCGTCTTGCTGACCCTTCGTTTTATAGACCCACCTCATGATACGCCTATTGTCGCAGAGGTTATGATCATTTGCACTTAATTTTAATATTTTGAGACTTATTGAAATGGTCATAAAATGCACAGAAAGCCCCAATGACTATTCAGGGGGGTCATTCGTGATTCATGTGAAAGCGGCCGTGCCAGGCAATAAATCTTTACGGTTTGCTGACGATTAAAACGAAATGATAACAGAATGAACATGCACCCTGTTAAACACCGGTCAAGCGTGCCGGAAACAAATTTTATCGGCATTCTATTTGAGCGTTGTGCATTTAGCAATGTGCGACAGGTCATTCCTTTGTTTGTTCTTCGACACGAAAGGACGAAATAATTGTTTGTTTTGTTCATTTACTGTGAATTAGACATGGATTCATTAAAGAGTTATGGACACTGTGGGATGATCACTTGCTTGTTTGAAATGTTTTGAACAAAAGGACTTTCTGTCATGTTTGTGGTCGGGGTGACTTTATTTTTATTACAGATGTCTTCTCTGTCTTTCATGGCTGAACATAGGGCCAACCCCAAAACTGATCTGCAGCATTAATGAGGTTCGATCAAACAAGCAAACACATTTTTCCGATTTGTACCCTCCAGGTCACTAATCAAACAAGGCACACGTAGCTACCTTAGGAACAAGGCGCCATGTTGTGTCTTGTCTGCATGAAATAACTTTTATAATGCTATATATTATATCATAAATGGATACGGCAATCACAATTTAACTGAATATTCAAAGAACAAAAGGCGTAACATGATTATTCTATACAAGAATACAGAGAACGGATGAGAAAGCAAAAGGCATATCATATGTTTCACCCAGTGATTGCCGACTTTTCAGCAAACTAACGGCGAATCATTAATTGTGACCAAAATATTTAACTTATTGAAATTTTGATGATACTATGTCTTCGGCAATGACAGACATAGTGTGCTTGGAAAAAATCATAGCGTTATGTCTAAAAACAACTAAATGAAACGTTTTTTTGGCTCTCGTGAAAAGTTGCAGTTTTATGATACAGCCGTGTTCCATCACACCTGCGATACATTTTTAAAAATTTCCAAGAGTCCACAGTGATTGAATTAGGTAATAACTAATTGAGAATTGGTTCATACCATTTTTTTCCCTCTTAGTTATCTGGATATTTGTGTTCAATTGAACTGGGTAAAAAAAAAACATGAAAAACTTGAGGTAATCAATGAAGTCGTGATATCTCTTTGAGAAATTTAGATTTGATGAGAGAAATTGGATGATTTTGATTTCACCTTCTTGCTTTTTGTTTTATTTTTTTTATTTTAGATGATATTCAATATCAACATACCTCCTTTTCCCCAGACAAAGACGAATGTATTTTAGAACCCGGTCTGTGTTCCAAGGACAATGAGGAATGCACCAACACCCCTGGCAGCTACCAATGTATTTGCTCCACCGGATACGAGTACAAGGACGGGGAATGTTTCAAGGCTCCAAAAGGTTGGTACTCTTTTTTTTCTTTTCTTTTTCTTTTTTTTTTCTTTCTTTCACTGGAAACTATCTACTCATACCGCGAAAGCAGTGTAAGGGCCGACGGCCATGTTCAGCAGCGGATATAATCACACTTCATCTATGACGTAGGGCTGAACACAGTGTTGAATAGTCTATGAGTCTGGGAAATTATTTAAGACAAGTAGGGGATCAGCCCCCTGTGTTCATTATACATGCAATATTGCCACCTGATGAAAATACCTTGCCTGCTTTCTGACTCACTGGCTCTCATTATCATCATCGACTGTTTTGCATTCAGCTCCCTGTCATTATTCATTCATGCATTACTTGGGTTTACTAATGAATGCCACCACTGTGTTGTAGCATGCTGCAGGTCTTGCAGGCTTTTGAACACTTTCACCTCTGCCTTGCAGGATTTTTGGGCTTGGTATGCTTGCACCCCTTTATTATATGATATTGCATATGTAATTTATTATGAAGGTGCAATGGCCAAGAGGCTAAGACATTGCACTGAGCCAATGCAAACACTGTGGGCTGGAGTCTGGCTTCCAGCATTGTATTGGAATCGCTAGGCAAGATGCTTTACTTGTATTGCCTTGTCATGTCTCACTCGATCTCCAGGTATAGAAATGGGTACCAGCTCACAGCTTGGGAACTAATCGTTGATAGACCAGCGTCCAATCCAGTGGATGATAACTTGTCACATGTCAAATATTAAACAAGTTGGGTTGATAATGGTGTGTTCAAAGGACAGACTGTCCCTCACATTTTGAAGGGTTTATTTCATATCTTTTTGTGCACATATTGTTATGAAGCAATATTTTTATTACATCAAAGCCTTGGTTTAAGTTCCTCACTACATTATTATGCATGCATTACTTTTACATTGAAACCATTACTTTTACATTGAAACCATTACTTTTACATTGAAACCATTACTTTTACATTGAAACCACCGTTGTTCATACTTTTGCGATTGCTGCCTGCCTTCAATGGTGTCGGCTTGCCAACCCAGTCACTTTTGTCCCTTTGTTGAAAATGTATGGATACCAAGAATAAAAAAACAAATGATATAATATAAGCTTTAACTTGCTTGCTGTAATGATAACGATATGACTAAGAGAAATAGTGACTGATAAGTTCAAAAGATCAAGTCTTGAGTCCCTGACTGATGGTGAGGAGGAGGTTGTGCTGTTTGCCAGCACAGGTTTGATTCCTGTCGAAAAATGTTCAATGTTTTGGATGGTTTTTTTCTGTTCCTGCCGTTGTCTTTGTTGCTAGCACTACCTTACTTTGGTTCAGGTTTTCAGCTTAGAATGTCATGATTTGACTTGACGTCATTTATCATTTTCTGTACGAGGTATATTATACATCCACATCTACTCTACTTGTATATTGGGGTTTGAGTGGTTAGACTACCTGACTCGAGATCGGAAAATCCTGGGTTTGAATCCAGAAGCATGTCCAATGTCTGCCAAGTAGTCCCAAGCGTGATAATGGTTGTGGGTAGATAAATATACGATACATAAGTATATGACAACAATTCCATGTTGATTGATATAGACCTCATTTCTAAGATATTGGTAGTGCTTTTTAGAATAATCTTGCAGTGTTTTGTTGCTCCATCAATTGGCAGATGCCTTTTTTTATGACTTCAAATATTTTTATCCAGAACTTTTATGGAATGTGTTTTCCATCACATCACTTTGCGCTTTATAAATGCCATTCACATTCACGGGGCTGAGAATCAAATGTTATATCTGACCTGGTAATCTATGCTGTGAATTGAATATAGATGTTAAAGGCAGATTAATTCATTTGACTTTCAGCCTACAATATTTTTACACATTGAAGAACCTTTAGTAAATACAATAGTAATAATAATCAGCAAGAGATAAATTGATGTGAGTGAAAATATTGAGTATGTGAATCAGCGTTAATGACTGTCAGCATAATAGGCTTTTAAGACGAAGAGCTTTTCATCTGATTTAAGCTGTTCACTGTTACCAAAAATATTCCCTGATACCTTTTTTTCTGTTCTGTCACTAAGATGTTGAACTTTCTTGTTTACTATATTAATATTATATAATTGTTTTGTTTTACTTTTTACGAACAACTATCTGGACATTTCCTTACCGTTATTATTTAGAAATGTTCACATGTGTGCAATTCGTTTTCCTTTATAATTCATATAATTGTGTCAAAATATGATTTTGCATGAAGCCAGTTGACTGTTTAATATGTGTAAAGGATGTAGGTTTCAATACCCACACTGCAGTAGTCTCCGCTTAACCCGAGAAAACCAGGATTTTAAACAGACCAGGGCTATAGATGGATTCCAATGATTGCAAACCAGTTTATGGTGCATGTGTGTGTGCATGTGTTTACTACGGGTGTAGAATAATTTACTTTCCCTTCAGATTTTCCACTTTGTAATTTAGAGAGGCTTGTTTGCTTGGGGGGCGTCTGTCGCCCATTTTTGTTTGTTTGTTGTTTGTTCTTTTCAACTATGTTTAGATAAAATAAAGTTGTCATTGTTACCGTTATTCCTCGGCTTGAAAAATTAGATTTTAGGCAGATTTATTTTTTTAGCAAACGAGATATCAGGGCAGACTTTCATCTATCAAAAAGAATAGTAGAGGGTCAAATTTTGTCAAGATATTCCATTTTGCTTCACAGATATTTATTTTATTTTTTTATTTTTTTTTGCAATCTCAGGTGTACTTTTGATGTTGAATTCTGGGAAATGAAAAAATGTCTGAAACATGGACACAAACTAATTCTAATTTAGATCTTATTTCACTTTGTAGTCAAATTCATCTGAGCTTTATGATGCCACATGTCTATTAGTACGCTTGTGATTTGTTTCCTCGCAGGGTTTAGACGAGTTTCAAAACTGTCTGCTAGATTTAGCATAAACGTGTGAAAACCTGGTCTGGCCATGTGTTTGAAATGAGATTGTGTGTCCGACGAGTGGACATTAACATATGATAATCATAAAATGCGCATTTGATCCCCAAATATACTGTCAGAGTCGTAAACGTGAGTGTGCCAATTAGACAATAGGGAGTAATAGCAATTTATTATCCTGGGGGAAATGTGTTACTGTAAACTGTAAAGCGATTAGAGCATGGTGATGATCATGGACAAGGGCTATACAAATGCCATTCATCATCATCATCATCATCATCATTATTGTTGTGTTCTTAAGCAAGTCTGTCAGTTAAGTGAGCTTGTCGGTTGGATAACTGGCAACAGTCGGAAAACTAGCATCAGATTATTTTACTGTCTCTGTGTTCAGCCGTGGCAATGGCGCATTGAATATTGGTTTGGATTTCTGTCTAATAACGACATCCAGTAACGATGATCTAAAACGATTATTAGATAGCGATATTAGTGATGACCTGCACAAGCCATGTCGACATAAAGGAAAAAATATTGAAGTCAGTGTGCAGATTATCTTCAAAACAGCTGGTGTCATGTCCTATGGATCAATTGAAACTAGTTTACACACTGACTGTCAGGGGTCAGGGGTTGCAGATGACATGAGAATGATATCTTACAGGAACAAACAATGACAGGCTTCCCAATCAATGTCATTATTTTGTTGCTGATTCCAGACAGACAAAAATCACTTGGCGGGAAGTGTGTACTGCATGGCACCAAAGTGATGACTATTTAATGTCGGGGTCCCAGAAATGAAACGGGTAGAAACCCAATTCAATGGGTTCATATATTTTAATTAGTAAATAATTAGAGCTGTCCCAAACATTTTGGATTTTAAAGACAAGGATGGCTTGATAGAGGCTATCCCTATATAAATAGTCTCACATACTTGTGTGTGTGTGTGTGTGTCATGTTAACCCATGTAGTAAGGATATTCAAAACAAATAGTAAGTCATGTGTGGAAAAAAAAATTCAAAATCAAACTTGACATTATATCACGACGTCACCTTCGTGTTTTCCTGCCTTGATAAATCTTTCACGATCTTTGCTTTGGTTTGTTTTGGTACCTAGTTGGGGTTTTTCATGGGGTTGGGATTTAGGGTGGGGATATTGTATGCATGTTTGCCAGTGGCTGTGTTTATATTTCTCTTATTTATTTTGTACAAATTTTACTTTCATTCAAATTGTTTTTATGGATATAGTACCACGCATTAAGACTGGCTGATATGTCCATGTGTGATTTGACATCAGAAATTTTTTAATTTCATTAGTGATGATAATTTTTCACGAATTCAAGTAAATCTACAAATCTGTGGGGGATTTTCTTTCTTGGTAAGAAACAGTAGCATTGTCTACTTGCACGTGTATTATTTGTTTTCTCTACTAAAAGACAAATATTTATGCTCTGCCTAACTTTAATCTTTCTCTCCCTCTCTCTTTCTCTTCCCACCTAACCTTTCTCTCTCTCTCTCTCTCTCTCTCTCTCTCTCTCTCTCTCTCTCTCTCTCTCTCTCTCTCCCACTCTCTCTCTTAATCTTATCCGGTCTCTCTCTATCTATCTATCTATATCACACATAATACACACATACACACACCCACT
>JARFNW010088667.1:0-13169 GCA_031763155.1 Dirona albolineata
CTTGACCTGGATACATTTGTATCTGGGTTTGCACATCGATGCCTTCTGCCTTGTACACTGTCCTCGGCCAGACTCAGTTGGTCCCTACACTGTTTAATTACGGTATTACAGGGAACAGATAACAAACACAAACAATTATTATTATTATTATTAACTGTTCTATGAAAGTCATATTTTTTTAGTCCA
Source organism: Dirona albolineata (assembly GCA_031763155.1). NCBI lineage: Eukaryota > Metazoa > Mollusca > Gastropoda > Nudibranchia > Dironidae > Dirona > Dirona albolineata. The sequence goes on from JARFNW010088667.1 coordinate 187, forward strand.
TTATTTTGCTAGTACGGGCCATATATTGTGTGTTATCATTATTTATATTATATATCTTTCAGAGTAAATACATTGCAGAATGTATTGATGAAATAAAACAGGAGCTCAAGCAAGAAAACCTTGCCATCAAAGCCAATGCTGTCAACAAGCTAACTTATGTAAGTTGTTACCAATTAAAAAAAAAAAAGAATTGAATTAAGTATATTATTTGCACTGGTCGGGTGCTTAAAAATGGTTAACATTTGAATGAATTATTATAATGTGTTACTGTTACACTAATGTATGAAGTGAATATGAATTTGTCTTTTAAAATTATTTTGATTGTTATTTTTATTTTTACATTCCCCCCTTCTTTTTCATTGCAACAGCTTCAAATGTTGGGCTATGATGTCAGCTGGGCTGCCTTCAATGTCATTGAAGTGATGAGCTCTACTAAATTCACATTCAAGGTAGGCATAGGTAGTAGGGATATACTATCAATGTATTAACATGTAGTGTATATTATATAGAGGAAAGTCTGGAGATTCAAGATTGACACACCAACCACAACAGGACGCTTGAGAAGAAGTTCTTGTTGTAATATATATTAATACCCCTGTAAACCATGACCATCTTGTAAACATGCTTATGTTGGGTTGTGTATGATGTCACTTATTAGATAAATGTTGTATAACCAATCAAACAATTATAGTCTCTATTGCCCCTGAAATGAAAATACATTTTTTTTACGATGGTTGCAATAGAAATGAAAAATAACTATTTGACAGCTCCACACATCAGTCAAACAGGTTTGTGATACTATGATGAGGAAAGAAGGTGAGCTTAGTCATTGCTTTCGCTGTGCAGGGCTAATGTTTTTGGTTGATACAGTTTAGAGGAGAGACATTTGAGGTTAAACAACATTGTTTTAAAACAATTCAAAGTATTCATTAGAGACACTTCAAATTTTTTAAGCATTTATTCAGGATGATATGTCATTGCTAACAAGTAGACAAATGATAGATTATATTATAAAAATCCTGTTTAGTGAAATAATTTTCCAAAGTCATTTCTTTTGCTGGGTGACTATGCGTCATGTCAGTTTTTAAATGAAATGATGAGAAGTGAAGTTGTGTCATTGATATTTTATATAGTATGAAACAAAAGGTGCTTCTTGATCAATTGAAAAACGGATGATGCTATGTATTGACACACTGTGTATAATAATATGCTTTTTTGAATTATGTGAGAAATTTTCCTTTGAATTGTTAAAAGTTTTGAATTTCATTTCAGGATACCTGAAGTTAGATTGCGATTGCTTTGTTGCAATTTAGTGTGCGATTCCATGCCCAGTGACTTTTGTTATTCTAAAAAAATAATCAGCTATGATTCGTAGTATGAAGTAGTGACAATATTGGGAATTCTAGAAGTTCAGGAGACTAAGATCTGCATCATTTGCATCCCAACTACTTTTTACTATTACTAATGATAGTAATAGACTTTTTATTCTGAAGTTTTTGATTTACTTTCAATTCACAGAGGATTGGATATCTAGCGGCTTCACAATCATTTCATGATGAGACAGATGTTCTAATGCTCACAACCAACATGATTAGAAAAGTAAGTTTGGTTTGTTAACTTTTTGATAGCAGTTGTCCAATATTTACTTCTCTTTGCGTTTTATGTTCAAAAGGTTATTTTAGTTTTGAAAAAGCACCTTTTATTAAAAAAGAAACTACACTACAACTCCTAAACTGAGTGTTTGATTTGTTAAACTGGGAATATTCTCATTTTGGCAAATTGGATATAGAATGAACTCACTCTCACTCACTCTCTCTCTCACTCTCTCTCTCTCATTCTCACTCTCACAAACACTCTCACTCACACTCTCACAAACACTCTCACAAACACTCACACTCTCACTTTCACTCTCACAAACACTCACACTCTCACTCTCTCTCACAAACACTCACACTCACTTGCTTTCACACACACAGTTATCAGTTATGCACAGTTCTGCTTTTGTGAAGAGTTTGGGTTCCTGACAATAGTTTGAGGGTTAACTCCTGATGCTGCTATACTTGATTTGTCATTGATTGAATTTCTAGTTGTTTTTTTTATCACTGTAAAGCAATATTTTCTAGTTTGGTGTCTTGTTTGTGGATATAGTGATGGATGAGGAGTGTCTCTTTAAAAAAACCAACAAAACCTCAATTTCTAGAAAACATTGATAGAGCGTTTAAACGTGAGCCCCCTTATTTGCATGAAATATATATAACTAGTGAACAGAGCAAAGTTTCAAAATTGTTATTCAAAACCAAACAAAATAAGCTACTTTTATCACAAATAGCCTCAACAGGATCCCCATTTTTAATTATTCCATATTTGCATGCATGTCTCACTTTGTTACCAAGGGTGTGACAGATTGATCAAATTGATGTCCAAAAAGCCTTTCATGAATTGATACTGTAAATTTATTGAACCAATTTGGATTGAGAAGCGTATGTTGATTTCATGCATGGTGTCTTTGAATTTGATTCTCATTTGCCTGTGTTGTTGAGAGTTTTAAAGAGTTTAATTCAGTGTCTGGTATCATTTCAAAAAGTAAAACATGCTTATCAGTGCTTTGGCATTGCATGTATGGCCTGAAAAATCTGCATGATTTTCATTGATGTTTGAACAGAACTCTTTATTTTTAATTGACTTCCATTTTGATGATGAAAAAGAATGTGTTGATGTAATTGCTGACATTATGGTAGTAAATGAGTTTATATGAAAGTGAAGCCTACACTGAAAGGTACAATAGGTATTGATGATGATAAATACAGAAAGAAAGAAATGTGACTTCATGTGGCTCACCTGTGGTGACAGTCCTTATAGAAGGGGCTAATTTTATGATTTAGAGTTTTTGATTCTGCTTTTAAAAATACCCCAAAACAATTCAAAATCATTTTTATTATCATGTTCGATAATGTTATTGTGAAGTTTGTGGTTGAAGCTGTTAACGAACAGTTAAATTTAGGATTTATGCTTCTGACAACTTTGCAGTTGAAGTCTCAAAATGTACTTTTATAGCAGTTGGTAGATTATATTAAAGCTAATTCATTAGAATTGGGTTGTGTTCTTTATGTTCACTGGTCAATACTAACATCACAAGTTTTGTTTGATTCTTGTCAGAAGGCTATCTATACACTGATCTCAGCTTGCACCTGCACCTGTCTTCCCAAACCTTTCCTTTCCTAGTTCAGTCTGGTTTTTTTCCTGTTGTTGAGCAGTTTCCTTTCCTCCATCTCTTATTGATGGCCCTCACAGATTGTCAGACTGTCTTAAAGTTAAAGTGTTAATACCCCCAAAAGACTTCATACTACCGTTCAAAATAACCAGTAAATAAAACTTAAAGAAATGTTGCATGAAAGGTCGATAGAAAAACAGTTATAATGCAATGGAAACATGCACACAATCAAAACATGGTCAGACAAAAATGTGATAATATTTTACTTGAGAATCCATTTCTGTTCTTAGTCTCAGTTTTGTTTGCGAACTGTTGGAGTATCCACAGAGAAGTGCACAGTTGTGATTCTTCCAGTTAGTGTACTGTACATGTACTTGTTCCATTTTTCAGCACCTTTTTTAGAATAAGGCGGGCAGTAGCAAAAAGTTCTTGACACAATTGGCACCTTTGATGATAGCATCAAACATTATGTTCTGTGTGAATGATTCATGAGTTTCTTCTACCACGCACATACAACACACCATAAACTACCATTCCACTCTTTTGTGAGTTTAGAGGGTGCTTCTGGCAGGGGCTCCTTCTGTTTCTCTTTGTCTTAACTTATTCTGCCGGCTCACTATTTCTCATCAACTGTAAGTCCAAAATACATCCTGTGTGACTATCCAAGTAAACAATAACAAACAAATATATATAGTAGATATATTATAGTAATTCCTTGTCACACTGCTAAAGTGGAATTATGAACAACACAAAACATAAAATGTTCATTTTTGAGAATTTTTAAATTTATATATAATGGTGCCTCACTCGTTAGTTGATTTTTATTTGTAGTTTAGAAATAAAACAACTAACAACTGGACCTTGCATATTGATTGTTAAGAATTTCAATTGGTTATGAATAGTATAGGTGCCAATGATAATATGATATTATATTCCAATTTTCTGTATTTCTGATTTGTATCGTTTGTGTATTGTCTGTCAGTGCAGTTTGCTTTTGATTTTGGTTTGTTTTTGTTTTATTGTCTATATAAAATCATAAAAAGAATGTTAATACGCCTTGTTTGTTGTCAAAGTATTTATTATAATTTGAAAAGTGGAACGAATATTGATCTCATGCATGTTTGTGAGTTATATTATTGTATGATTTTTCTATGCCTCTAATTTTTTATTATTATTATTATTTTATTTTTTTTGTATTGGTTTTGAGATGAACAGTACAACTATCTCCAACTGGAGAAAGACTGCTTGTTTTTGTTTCATCCATGTTTGTGATCTCTTGAGTTTTTAAAATTATATATGCTAAATCATTTTCTTTTCTCTCTTCTTTGTCTTAAATTTTGTTTTAAACAAATATAGGAATTGGTAAGTGTCTTAGCATGACTTCTCTCTGGGGTTTGCATCAGATGCTTTCATTAAGACTATGTCAAAAAGCATGTTCATTTACACATTCTCTGGCAAAAACATTGTTTCCTTCTAATGACTTGACCAGCAGAAAGTAAGGTGGTGATTCATTGGGTTGTCGGTTGTGGTGATAGATTGTGTAGAGAATCAGGTCACAAAGGGTACAAAGTCCATTTTGAAAGGTGTTTTTTTGTTGGGGGTTTTTTCTTTTTTTTCTTTTCAATTTGGAATAATTTTGTAGGGTTCTGCTTTACTGTATATATATGTGATTTGTAAAATTTGAATGTTGTAACAAAAGTATTGTTTTTTAACTGAGGGAATTGATATGGTGGATATCTAATAGTAATAGCATGATTCATTTACTCACATACTTCAGTGTATTGAACAGGGAATATATTTTCATTGGGTGCTTTTGACCTCTCTCTCTATACAGTTAAGCTGAGCTTGAACAATTTATTTTTAATGGAAATTACCTGTGATCCATGCAACATCCCCAGAAGATTTTAGAAATATTAGATACCTGTTTTTACAAATCCCTCTCATTTTGCAATAGTAAACTCCCTTTAATTTTGTCAATGACTTTGTTCGCCATGTTTTCCTTTTTGTTTTTCTTGTTTTTTGTTTTTGCTTTTTGTTTGTTTGTTTTTTCATATATATGATATGACAATACAATCAATCGCTGTATGGAGCATTTTCTATCATAACTAGAGATGTAGTGGTGTCAGGTTGCTGCAGTTCAGCAATTACAAGTAATAATGAATGAGAGTTATTATGCTAACAACCAGAGGTAATAGCACTATCACTCCTGCCCCTATTTCTCATTATCCTATGAAAATTTTCATCACTGATACTACAGCTAACCATTACACTTTCTACTTCTATCGACTTTCACTGTAAGTCCTGCTTAAGTTATCACACTCCCACCATCAACACTGCAGGTCTATGCTTCCCTACCGTAACAGACCTCTGAAACACAGCCAAACAACACTGCAAAGTCTATTGGTCACCTATGTCTGCGGTCACTATTTCTACTCCTATTGCCATTGATGGAAATGCCCATGATAACCACAAGATCATTTGACTGGTTGGCAGAATGTGGAACTGTCTGCCACAACTTGTACTCTTTAAAAGGCTTTTGCCGCAGTGGGTGGGTCATTTGGTACAGGAGCTAGTTGCTCTGACTTTCCACATTTCCCATCCATTTTCTGTTGCAGCTCTCTGAGACACAGCAGTTCAGTTGACTGACACGACGCCTATGTAGGTCAGGTTGTGCCATGAGGATTGATCTAAGAAGTATTAAGCTTCAATATATATTTAGAGGCTCTTAATGGGTGTCCTTGATGTTTGCTTTGGTACACTTATTGGAAATCCATCTTGGGGCTTGCCCTTTGATAGTTGTTCACACAGAACAAGCTTTGGGATGAGGTGGTCATTCGTGTGTAGAACATGACCAATCCATTCTGTATGTGCCTTCTCGAGTAAGATGTGTATACTCAGCATATTATTTGCTTTTGGATGAGTGATTGCTATTATTGCTGCTCTGCTACAACTTTATATCTACAGTGTCTACCTCAACCTTCTATCTAAATTCTAGTTTTGCTGCACCAAATATTCAGAATATCAACAACAACAAAAGTTTTAACAGTGGTTGGATTGTTGCTTGATTTAGAAATTATGAACGCTGTTTCTCTTTTTTTCCCCCCATCTTTCAATAAAGAGTGATCTGTCCTTTCTGCTCATTGTTCACCTCCCTTTTTACTCCCAATCAAACAACCAATCTGCCTTTCTTTCTCTTAATTCGTTCTGTCTTTGTGTCTACTGTCTTGTCTGCACTTTTTGCTGAAGTTTTTCTATTTAGATTTGAAGACAACATAATAAATTATCACCGTCATCGTATGTGGAACCCACCTTACCCATCGTGTTACTTGACTGTGGGTGAAGTGTCGATTTTAAAGTTGACATGGAAAAACTTGCGTCTTAGTGAATCAAGGAAAGTTCATCATGTCCTTTTAAAACACATTACAAAAAAGTAAGATAGCTAGACTAGAAGCAAATCATTCACGTTACAACAGTGAAATCAGATAGTCACTTTGATCATTGTTGTCACGCTTGGAAAACCAGTGGCTTCGCACTTGACATTTAATCTGGACATTTACAGAATGACAGACAACTCACAGCACATTAAAAAACATTATATCCTTGCAATTTGAGAATTGTCATGACCTAAACAATGGATGGGTCAGTCCCTATCCTCTCATCTTGTTTAAGCTTAAAACTTCAAGGTGAATTTTACATTGTCACATTTTTTAGCAGTGTTAAACTTGAGTTTACTCTAAGTTTACATTTGAAATTGATATGTTTCATTCGAAAAATTAATTTGAAGAAAAGTCCATTATATGAACTGAACACCATTTATAAACGTCCTTTATTTGTTTGGAAGTTCAACCCAACCTCTCAGTTGTTTTATTATTTTATTTTTTTTTAGATTGTTTTTGAAAAAAAAAAAAATTATAATTTCAACAACAGCAGAAAAGTATACATATAACATGACAACATTGTAAATTGTGGTGTTGGATCAAATATGTCAAAGATGAAACTTTTGTTTTTGTGCCTGAATTTGAATGTGGTTGTGGTACAGTACTGCATGAGCTGGAGTGGTTAGATGAAATGGAACTAATACTATTTGAGCTCAGACCAAAAATCCAAATTAATTGTAACAATATTGTCTGAATGTTGATATGATCTTTGTGTGTAATTTATCATGAGGTGGATTATTAACTCTGCATCTGTCAAGTTTTACTTCTCTTGTAACCATCCCCCTCCTTGTATCCATCAATATTCCTCAGGGACTCACTCAGATTAGGGACTCTTTTTTTCTTTCTTCCCATTTCATTTTAACTAGTTGCACTGTAGAAACAAGAGTTTTGAGTTTCAAGTGGAAAAAAAAAATGAGAAGAAAACCAAGCATGACTTCAATCCTGATGCTGTGTATGAATTGCTCATTTTCAGAAACCTTTCCAGTTTAAGTTCAGACATATTTTCAAGTTTGAAATGCATTGACTGATCGAGTATATGGATGTGTAGGGTTTAAATTCTTATTTACAATCATCATTGACACCATTAAAAGTCTACAGTCTGCAATCTTTCATTCACACGTGTTGTTCATGAATCGAAGCAAAGCACAAGATGGGAATTGCTATTTTCATTCTGTTCCCCAAAAGCAGTTCTTCTCACATTAAGATATTTTGCTTTATTTTTTTTTCTCTCTTCCTTTCTTATCTTATTTTGGTTCTATTTGTAAATTTATAATGAATGTGTCTATAAATAGAATAAAGATAAATTATGGTCTCGAATGTGTAGTGCGAGCAGCCATGTTTTCCTTTAATGATGCGTCAAGAGTTAATAAGGAGATTATATCTTAGACTAGTTTGATGATAGTTATGGAAATGGAAGAAGAGCCCCTTTTTTATGTGATTAAAAATGGATAATAACATGGTGTTGGGAGTTGAAGTACAGTTAAGTCCTTGGTCACCTCACCTCCACTATGCATCTTAGGAGTGAAAAAAGACGTTTAAATATATATGTTATCTGCTCATTTCTCTGCCCCAGTAACACGCCAATGCATGGGTGGTTTATTTGGTTGACTTGCTCATCAATACACTTGTATGTTGTGACCAGTATTCATTCATTTTTGTGTACCCCAAGTTTAAATGTATTGCTTTTAAAGCCAGAATGTCTTTTCAGGAGTATTATTCACACAACTTGACTATTCATTGAATTATGCTGATTAATACAATAAGACACTTGAGAACTTATTTATATTATGGTTGATAATATTTTGAGACATGAATGGATAGACACTCTAGAACGCTTAATTCGAAAATGTTAGGGATCTTCCTGATCATTTAGGATTAAACAGTTTTTTGGATTATCTTTTGCCGTCTGATTTTGTCAGCGTGCAAGGGGTGGGGGAACAAGGGGTACTGCATCAGTTACAATGGGTAACGATAAGAGTGTAGCTTTAAGTGTTTCCATTGTTGCAGTGTGTGTGTGTATCGGGTATTGTTGGTTGAGACAGACACTGACTAGGCCAAGTCTGGCTAATCCAACAAAAAAAAATCCCTATCGGGGATCCGAAATTGTTTCAGACTATGGGGTGGGGTGTTTTCGGTTTAAACCATTGTAAAATTTTTGATTCAATCCAACCGATTTCATAAGAAAATTTATTTTGGATTAACGTTAGTTTCAGTTTATGGGTTTTCGAATTAAGCATTTTAGAGTGTATAACTAGATATATGTGTATATATATATATAATATGTATGACATCTTTGTAAAGTGAGAGTGCTGGTGGGTTATGATTTTAAGAATATGCTTGTGTTCTTCATAAAAGCAAAAGGAAATTGTGTTTGCACTTGAAGGAAGTATATGATGTATCATATGTTTGAACATTTACAAGTTTTGGGCATCTTAGTTGATGATGACTGGAACTGTTGCTAGGGTCTCCAACTTTTAAAAATGATTCATCTATGTTTCAATGTCGTCTTGCCATCTGACAGCACATTGACCATAATGGTGGTGATGTGCAAACAAAGCAATGTTGCATCTTTTATTTGATGCTAGCTGGAACTCTGTCAGATACAAGATATAATATAACATTATATAATGTGTTGCAGTGTTGCAGAACTGATAAATTTGAATTCAATTCTCCTTGCTCCAGTCGTATAGTATGCATGATGATATTTTGTGGAAGGGGTGGGCGGTGATCAAGAAAACAATTGTTTCTATTGTGTCAACATTGGCAGTAGAGATTTATTCCTGTATGATGCGTTTTCAAACTACTGTCAATAACACAGACTGGCGAATGATGCTCTTTGCTTCAACTGTTTTCTGTTTGCTTACTGGCATGGATATTTTATGTACTCAAGAATTGAAAATATTTACTTTACGTTCATTATTTAAATGCTTGTAAGCTTTTTTTCTTCTGATTTTTCTTATCACTTTTAATAAGATTAAAAATGTTGTCATCCTATTTTATTTCATCCTAAAAAGTTGTTTTTATTTTTATTTGATTTTTCAGGACATGAGTAGTCAGAACATGTACGACTCTGGAGTAGCATTGAGTGGTTTGTCCTGTTTCTTGACACCAGATCTTGCTAGAGACTTGGCCAACGACATCATGACTTTGGTGAGGGTCAATGATAGTTTTTGCTCTTTTGATTAATTGATATAATGAGTTTCTTTGTTTACTTAAAAAATTAATTGCTGTTGTTAATTGTGTGTATAGTACTAAATAGAGCACTAGGCGTCCATTTACAATGATCAGATTTCAACCATCAATTTGATTCAAATCTGGATACAAGCGTGGCCATGACTGGATTAGAGCTGGGACCTCTAGAAGACCTTGGCTGTTCCTTCAAAAGTTACTCTTTACATAACTTTTATATATCCATTTTCATGGGTATAGTATGAACATTTTTATCAGATTTATATTTATCTATAGATTTTCGAAATTTAAAAACCAATCCTATCAGGAAACTAATCTAGCTCAACTTATCAACTTATTTCAGACTTTTATGACATATAATATGAACAAATTACACTTTATATTAATTGTTAACATGACACAAAATATTAAATTATTCGGCTTACTTTACTAGCTGTGGTTTGGCAGCAAATGCTATGCCTGGAGGCAATTTTTCTGATCAATTGGTGTCACCTCCAGATAAATTATATTGATGGATCAGATTTCTGAGTTTATAATTTCATTTTGTATCCTCTATCTGTCTCTGTCCCTTGACAATTAGATGTCGTCCTCTAAACCATATTTGAGAAAGAAGGCTGTGCTCATCATGTACAAAGTGTTCCTGCAGTTTCCTGAAGCTCTTAGACCTGCTTTTCCTCGGCTGAAAGAGAAGCTGGAAGACCCTGACCCAGGTACAGTTGATGAGTTTGTTTACTATTGTCTCAAAAATAAAATATTTAAGTTGAGAATCCTCATAAAATATGTTTGTCCTGGACTTCGGCATTTGGGTGTCAAAATCTTAGTTGTGTTGAAAATCAGAATAGAAATTGTCCTGGAAATTTTTTTGAGAATACGCTCACATCAGGAAATAGATTAAATCTGTGGGCAGTAACCATGATAAGCAGTAGACCAATACATTGAACACCTTAGTCTTACATTGACAATGCTGCATTAGAAATCTGACCTAACTCATGTGAAGAAATCAAGGATTAACTCTTAACAGTGTGTTTATTAGATTAATATGAATGCCACAACTTTGAAAGCTTGATTTGATTGTACTAAAGTAAAAGGTTTGCTTGATGACAATTGAGTCGAGCTGCATTTTGGAAATTCTTTTATGACTGGGACAAAAATCTCAGAAGAGAATTTATCATCTCTATCCATAGGAATATATTTGAAGCCTTTGGAAAATGATCTATAGAACAGTTTTCACTGGTTCATGTTTTAGATTTTGTTTTCATGACAATGTTATTAGTGAAAGAAAACTCATTGCTTTTTTGTCATCATGTGATTTTGATGCAGGTGTTCAGTCTGCAGCAGTGAATGTCATTTGTGAGCTGGCCAGAAAGAACCCTAAGAACTACTTGTCATTGGCTCCACTTTTCTTTAAACTGATGACCACCTCTACTAACAATTGGGTTCTCATCAAAATCATTAAGTTGGCAAGTAACACTTTTTTCAAAGCACAGAATGTGACTGTTCATTGTATGGAATTTTTTTAATTTTATCGGTATGAATGGTGAAGTTCTATTATTCAAATGTATGTCATGCAAAACTGTTTTAATGAGTATAATACCAACTTTTGAAATTAAATGGCAGATATATCTGTAAGAAACATATTTTTAAAAAAATTAACTTTTGTAGAAATAAACAATTATTTGGTAAATTGGAAGAGAAAAATTATTGTTTTTCAATTATTTTTTTTTATTTTTTTATTTTTTGTGGTGAACAATAAAACTACAAATGTTTGTCACCAAACTGAGAACATAAATTTTATATTTTGATTATATGGCCATTATTCTGTAACAATTTTTTGGTTCTTTGCACATAATTAATTCTGACATTGTTCATCTCATATTGTTTTACAGTTTAGTGCTCTAACTCCATTGGAACCAAGACTTGGAAAGAAGCTGATTGAACCACTAACGAATCTTATTCACAGGTAAACAGATTTAAACTACGGACATTTTTCTAAATAATCAAAGAGTAGTTAAGCAATATCTCTCTGATGCGCTGTTTGTGTTCTTTCTTTTCATTGAATAAAGGAATAAATGAACTGTGTTTAATTCAACTTGTAAAGTCAGAATATATTTTGTAATGAAGGATATGATAGTCAACGATTGAACCATGCCACGTATTAACAGGTTTTGAATTTGTTTTGTTTTTTATTTATTCAGTACCTCGGCCATGTCTCTGCTGTACGAGTGCATCAACACAGTCATCGCCGGTAAGTTTTTGACAAAAGTTTTCATTAAACATGGTCAAACATGTAATGGGGTTGTTTGTCTGTTTTTTTAATTTATTTATTTTGTATTTTTGTTTTTTAATCAGAATTCTTGCATATCAGGGAAAGTTTTGCAAATCGGTTTCTGCAAAATGAATCATTTTCATGACTTAAGGGTGATATAATGAGGAATGAATGTTGAAGGATGCAGTTGGGTTTTCCTTTCAGTAATTGGTTTTTAAAAGGAGGGATTTCATTATTTTTGTTTACAACCAAATGGCATGTCATTTGCTTTATGCATAGTTATTGAGATACAAACATTCCAGACCAGATAAAGATGTTTAGGAGATTGGGGAATTGACGATGTGCAGGAACCCTGTTGTTTGTGATTTATGGTTTGTTTATTTGTTTGTTTTAAAAACTTTTAAAAGTCTAGTTTTTCTATAATGAAATGTTATATTAGGTCACTACAGTTTGTGTGTGTGTGTGGGGGGGGGGGGGGGCTGGTGTGTGTGCGTACTTGTAAATGAGGATGATTTTGTCATTGGTGATGATGGAAGAGCGCGAAAAGAGGTATAGCGATAGTGAGAGAAAGAGAGAGAGTGAGTGAGATAAAGTGTTTGTGTGTGTATGTAGTGTGTGAGTATCAGAGAGAGAGAGAGATAGATAGATAGGAAGGTAGAGAGAGAGAGAGAGAGTGTGTGTGTGTGTGTGTGAGAGAGAGAGAGGGAGAGAGATAGAGAGAGATAAAGAGAGAGAGTGTGTGTGTGTGTGAGAGAGAGAGAGGGAGAGAGAGAGAGTGTGAGAGAGAGAGATAAAGAGAGTGAGTGAGAGTGTGTGTGTGTGAGAGAGAGAGGGAGAGAGGGAGAGAGAGAGGGAGAGAGAGAGAGAGGGAGAGAGAGAG
>JARFNW010088778.1:0-27898 GCA_031763155.1 Dirona albolineata
ACTACTACTACTACTACTACTACTACTACTACTACTACTACTACTACTACTACTACTACTACTACTACTACTACTGCGGCCGCTACTACTGCCACCGCCACTACCACTACTACCACCACCACCATCACCATCACCACTACTACTGCTGCTGCTACAGCTGCTGCTTCTTCTGCCCTCAAGACAGTGTAATTGCTTAGTAAAGAAGTTTGGTAGGGTTGTTTAAAAAAAACCCCAATTCCTTTTGACTCAGGTGTGAATGGGTATTGTTCATAGTGGTGCACCAAACTGGATGCTCTTACTCTATGCTCTCTGGGGAGCTGAGGTTATTGAATGACACAGGTTGAGGGGGGTGGAGGTTTAATCTGATTGATGCTGAATAGTATTTTACTCATGGCATCAACAATGATTCAGGATTTGTGGTGTGATGGGCTGACCACCTACTTGTCCTGAACTTAACCGAGCAGTGTTTGGCACAGTCCAATACCCAGCCATAAATAGTTCAAACATCACACAATGCATGAGTACATACAAACCAGGTCGCCTATATAGACATCACATCATCAAACAAATAAAACTCCACTGTAGTGCATGTAAAAAAATTAATCAAAATGGTACAGCTTCATATGTAATAGTAGATATAGAGCAAAGGCAGGTGTTTTGTTTGAGGTCTGTAAGTAGTTGATGATCACGAATTGGAGACTAGATGGTCAGTAAATTCTGTCATGTTTACGAATCTTGTATCTGTTTGCCCCTCCTGCTGTTAAAAAACTGTGGAAAAGAGATTATGAAATGCATTTTTCAAAATCAACTTTTGTACTTCCAGAGTAAAAGATGTGCTCATTAAGTCCAACAATATCCTGGAGAGCTTTGGGAATGCCAAGACAAATCGTAACGATAACTCAAGTAGGTTCGGCAAATATATGGACGTCAATTTTGACTTCAAGGGGGATCCGTTCGGAGGACACATCAGCAACTACTTGCTGGAGAAGGTTGGTTATAGCTAGAACTAGAATTGTGGAATTCACTAGTGAGGATTTTTATAAATTAATTTGTCAGGTTCAGGGCTAGCCACTTTAGTTGAGCGCCCTGAGAAGTTTTGTTTTTGTTTTGTTTTGTTTTTAGGTTATCCTCCTACTTTATCACAGCCAAATGCACATGCCTGGATGCCTGGATCCACACCTTCATTTTTTCAGGCACCTCAATCATCACATCACAAGCAGCTCAGCTCAGAGCACAATCTTCTCTGTCATTGGCAGAAATTGCTAGCATTGGGACTTATCTTTGTGATCTTTCTTTCATGACCTATGTCTCATAATTTTTACACTAATAGTTTTAGAATCACCGTTTCCCACTTCCTATAATCTCAATTATTCACCAATGAATCATGTAACATAGAAAAAAGTTCAAGTTTATTGATGGCTTATAATGATTATATTTCAGAGTCGAGTTGTGTACCAACAGGAGGGTGAACGAAACTTCCATGCATTTTATCAAGTAGGTTCCTACGCTTCAATTGATTTGAAAATAGAGTAAAATATCTTTAATCTAAAGTTGCTTTGAAAAAGTACTTGATAGGTAATGCTTTACTTTTAATTGCATGTGTATCAATTACCTAGTTAAATGCCAATGTTTTAGCAAATAAATATTTCTGAATAAATGTAAACAAAAATGGAAGGCTTAGATGGCCTAGTGTCTTTCTAGGACCTTTCACTGTTTTCTCTTCCCTGACAATCACGTTTACGTAGAATCTACCAGTGCTAACACCACTCCACATGTAAGCAGGAGGTGTTGCTTATGATATACTCTCATAGTCTTTATGAATGGAGGTTGAACTAAACAAATGCAGTCTACTTTTTGTATGTTTATTGTTATATTTATTTATTAAGTCATTGCCTTGTTTTTAGTCCTCTTTTTTTTAAAATGCGGTTGTTTGACTGTTAAATGTATAGTTATTTTTCCTATTATTTTTTTTTCCTCCTTTACTGACCTATATTTGTCAGACTTACCAATGTTATTTTTATATGTGATATTTCTTTGTTAGAATTGATGAGGCAAACCTGTCCCATGCTTTTAATTCCTTATGTCTATAATGTCTGTCAGCTTCTCAGCGGTGCCCAGGATTCAATGCTGAATGAGTTGAAGCTCAAGAGGGATCCTTTGTGTTACACCTTCGTCAACCAAGGAGGAGACTATAAGGTATGGCTAGTCAGGCCTGGCAGGATTTCACAGGCTAGACAATGGGCCATTCAAATGTATTTGTCAAAAGGTCACACTTTCAGGAGACTTATAAGCACCATGGGGGGTTAACATTTTGGACTCTGTATGAAGTGAAGTGACACTTTTGTATTTGTGTGTAGTGTACGATGATATAGAGAGGAAAACGTTATTGGGGTATATTATTGCATGTTTGGACAGGCTGATCACTCTTAACAAGCTTATTGAATAGGCCTGAATTGGGGGATGGAAATAGGGAGGAAAGTGAGGAGGAAGGAATCATCCCTGGCTTAGTGGTTCATATAAAATAAAATAAAAGAATTTCATTTAATTAGATTTGAGAAGTTTTGAGAGCTCAAGTGTTGGTTTTTTTTTGTGTGAAAAAGATTAAACACTGTATTTATGTAATGTTTTTCTTTTGTATTCAATACCATTCAGGTTTCTTCTATTAACGATCGACATGACTTCAGAAATTGCATGGATGCTTTGAAAGCAACAGGGTTTTCACCGGACGAAATTTCAACATTGTGGAAAATTGTGGCATCAGTATTACACTTGGTAAAAACTTTGAAAATGAATGTTTTAGTTTTGATAAGATAATGTAGAATTTATGCTGTAAAGAGATTTTGTTATATATTATTTGATCATTTGGAGGAGCAATTTAAGGTGGCTTATGTTTATGTGTATAGAACTTGGTGTTATATTTAAAATGTTAGACTTACATTAGCAATATTTAGTTATAAAGATGCTAGTACCACTCTCATACTTTGATTGCGTCCTCATAACTATTGCATTTAGTAATGATTTGCGAAATATATATCAATATATCTCATCCAATTTCTAGGGAAACATTGAATTCAGTGGAGATGAGTCGTCACAAGTGGTGAACAGGGCAGAGACGTCGGCCATGGCTTCGTTGTTGTCCGTGACCCAAGAGGCCATTGAGACAACTCTGTGTTCTCGTGTTATTGCTGCTGGGGGCAACATTGTGGAGAAGCATCTTAACGTTCCTGAAGCACAATTCGCTCTGAAGGCTTTTGCCAAGGTTTGAAGCCTCTTTTACACAAGTCGTTAATCAAATTAATAGACAAATAGAGAAGAATATGAATGAAATATATCTCTATGAAATAAATTCTTGAAGGATAAAGAGGTCTTGGGTTCAAATCACTGACAGGAAGGATCCTGGGGTCTTTCAAAATTTTCAAGGCTCTGTCACACAAAATCCTATGACGGATAGTCTTAACACGAAGTGCCACCTGCCTTTGATATGACCCCACACATGTTTTAGTTCCATGTTCAGTATATAAATCTTGTATTCAAGATCTCGCCCTCATTCACTAATAAATCATCTGCAAATGACAAGATTGACATTTGAAAAGATGCCAATTTGCTCATACCTTCATTGAATCAATTAAAATGCTAAAGAAGAGTGGGTTAAGAATGTATCTCTGTCTTACTCCTATATTTATTTTATATTTAGTTATCGGTTGTTGTTTTACCATACCTTTTCACAGCATTTTAAGAATGGTCTATCTGAATCTTTTGTTACCAGGCTTTGTATGACCAGGCGTTTTCATGGATTGTTGGTAGAATCAACGATGCCATTGACCCAAGTCGCAGTCGGAATGTCGGCAAGAACACAGTCATTGGAGTCCTGGACATTTACGGCTTTGAGATATTCGACAACAACAGGTAGAGGATCAGTGTTTGGTTGTTTTTGATCCAGTCCTCTTAAGTGCAGTATTGTAGAGCAATGACTAGCTCACCCGCATGCCAACCCACCTCCCTATCAAAACATTTTTATTTGTGCATGCCGCACATGGCATACTTAGCGCAGAATAGGAATTCAAGACAAGCTGGGGATCAACCCTCTCTTTTTAGATATCAGTCAGGTTTTTTAACAATATTTATTATACCTTTGAGTATTAGTTGAGGGGAGCTTGTTACATTGAATGCAAATTGTCAGTATGTCCAAGGAAACGTAAAGCCTGGAATGGTGGTAGTAGTGAATTTTATTTCCTTT
Source organism: Dirona albolineata (assembly GCA_031763155.1). Lineage (NCBI taxonomy): Eukaryota > Metazoa > Mollusca > Gastropoda > Nudibranchia > Dironidae > Dirona > Dirona albolineata. The sequence goes on from JARFNW010088778.1 coordinate 4,238, forward strand.
AAAAAAAAATTAAGATGTGAAAACTTCTGATTGTCAGCACTGCATGTTGGTAAAAACGAAGGAAGGACAATTTGAATATGATTTAGGATGGTAGCATGATTCATATAATCAAATAAATGCTGTGCTTATTGCTTTGTTTAAGAGTGGATTTTGTGAAATGTGAGAAGCAGCCCTGATTTAGCATGAAATAGCATATGGCGTCAAATGGCGTCTTGCCAGAGAATAACAATACAATGCTGTGAGTGGGTGGTCTTATCACTTTTCAAATGATTTAAAAAAATATATATTGCCGTTGCTTTGACACCTATTTCATTCATTTCCAGCTTTGAGCAGCTGTGCATCAACTACTGCAATGAAAAACTACAGCAACTTTTTATTGAACTGGTGTTGAAACAAGAACAAGAGGAATACATGAAGGAGGGCATACAATGGCAACATGTGAGTTTGTCTTTCATGACTTTCATTGGTCATTTTATCCATCACAATAATAATATAACTCATTGTGGATAAGTGTGTAATCTTAGAACTTTGTAAATGTAATGTTAAGTCATACATTATTATACTTATGAAGCCGATGTGAAGATAATCATAAGGTGGTCATCGGCATCAGAATGGTACTCGAATGATACTCACGTTGAATCAGTCAACGAGGGTAGTAATGCAATGTTGATCATGGTAAGTACTTTAGTGGGGGGCCTCAACAGAAAAGCATGTTCTGTAGAATCAAATTACTGGTGTTATGTCTTTGGTAAGACTGCATCAGCAATGTACGGGGATTCATAAATTACCTTTGACGTTTAGTATTCTGTACGATTTTTATAAATTTCCGTACCTATTCAGGGGTTTTCATATGAACAAAGTATACTGTAAGTCCAGGGCTATTCAAATAATGTCCTGAATTATACATTTATCATATACATACATGCATGAGGATTGATTATTGTATTGTTTTTCCAGGTGGACTATTTTAACAACAAAGTCATTTGCGATCTAGTCGAATACCCCCACAAAGGTGTCTTTGCCATCCTTGACGAGGCCTGCCTCAATGTTGGGAAAGTTACGGATGAGGTCAGTTTTACTTTCATTTCTCATATTACTTTCATTTCTCATATTACTTTCATTTCTCATATTACTTTCATTTCTCATATTACTTTCATTTCTCATATTTATTTCTCTTTTGTGGTAGTGGTGGATGGACACCAAAACAATTGAAAATTTGTTTGGCAGCCATTCTGAGCAACATTGAACAGTTTGTTACTCTGTAACCAATAAAGGAGCTAAGAAACAAAAGGCTAATCCTCTTCTTGTTCTAAATTCTGATCAATAAATTTCCCAGCTATATGTTGAGCTATGGATGATGACTTTTGTCTGCGATCTGGAGTTGAACAAGGAACTGACATCTTTACATCATACTGCGGCACAAAAGGGGGCTGGACGAGAGAGGAAGGAAGAGAGATAGAGAGGGACTGAAAACTGAAAAAAAAAAAGAAAGAAAGAAAGATACCATTCTAAAACTTAATGAGAAACAATTCTGAAGGAAATTTTATGTAATGTGTGATTTAATTGTCATTTGTTTTTGTTTTCAGATGTTTCTTGATGCCATGGCACAAAAACTGAACAAGAACGAGCGATTTACTTGTAGAAAGGTATGCTATATAATATAGCAACTGAACACCCATCTTACCAGTTTAAGTGGATGTTACATGTGAGATAATGAAAACAGAAAAAAAGAAGAAATATAATGGAAACAAAGAAGAGCTTTAGATATTGAATTGTGTTCTAAATTATGACAAGATTAGCACTGCTTTAATGAAGTTAAACTTCCAATTTTTTAAGCCATTGTGTAATGACCGTTTATCATTATTCAAAAGAGCAAAATTTATGGTTTATCAAGGCTATGTTCTAGTTCTTAAATAATCTGGTTCACAGCTTCAACCTGCGGACAAAGACTTGGATCATGGCCGTGACTTTCGTATTGCTCACTACGCCGGTGACGTGAAGTACAGTGTTGTTGGTTTCATCGACAAGAACAGGGACACATTGTTCATGGATTTCAAGAGATTACTGTACAACAGGTATGACCATCTTTGTACACCGTCAAACCAATTTTTACAAAGTCTTGCTCTTTTGTGCAATTGATTAATTTTTTCTTGTGTTATTTTCCTATTTCTATTTGGATTTTTAGGTTCTGGCAGCCCTCATTCCTCTATTTAAAAAATAAGTTTATGTCCCAGAAATAAATGCATGCTTGCTTTAAAGGAATGCAGATCTTTTTTTAAAAAGATTTCAGTAAGAGGTGGGAATCGTTTGTATCAAATACATAGATCACAAATGCAGGTGAGGGTGGGCACTTCTGGTAGAGCCTCCATCTGTCTCTTATTCTTGTTCTTTTAACGCATTCTAGCATCACACAATTTCTTAGTACTAGTACTGCATGACCATAATTCTAAGGTAATTCTATTTTTGAATTTGCTTCTCTAATTCTAACAAGCAAACAAAATATCAATTTATTCTTAATTGTGTTCTACCATTGCTTCACTTGGACATGGATATGAAAATGGCGACCCGATGATAGATGGATAATTAATCTGTCATACACCAATATCATATCCAGAGAGTGGTAAACAGTCACTCTGTTCACTCTTGGTTGTGGAGGCAGGGAAAGGCAACAGTTATGGTGATTGTAAGACTCAATAGGATTCACTTTTTTTACTTCTTTTTTTTATTTTATAAAAATTATCTAAAAGATTTTCTTTGTCATTGTAGTTCCAATGCAGTCATCAAGTCTATGTGGCCTGAGGGGGTCACCAGCGTCAAAGAGGTTGGTTGGTCCATCTTTTCACTTCGTCTTTTTTCTTTCTTTTTTTTTTCTTTCTTTTTATTTTCTTCCTTTCTTTCTTTGTAGTATGAACTTCGTTCTCTGAGAGGTTGATCTCAGTTTGCATGCTAGTGCTTTGTTTTCCTGGCAGGGCTAAACATAGGTCTGGTCACAATACCACCCATCAATGTGAATGAGCCTTGACCTGATATGATTAATCTTGTTTTGCATTCAAAACGGACGTTGTGATGTGTAAATATGTGTTAGACCTTTTCAGAAATAAATGTTTTCCGGTCACAAAATTTCATGCCTGTCTGAAGATATTTATCATATATGCTATGCCCCCAAAAAATGGCATTTACTACACCACCCCCCCCCCCCCCCCCCCCTTTACCCCAGTTGCAGCTATTCTCATTTTTTGTGTCGCTTTCATCCACCCAAGAGCACTTCAGCGTGTCTGACATACCCCGAAAAATTATCTGATTTGTCCCAAACATTGAAAGATAATAATATCAAGTGACATGAAGTAGATATAGATATATAGATTCAGAATAGCATGACAGTATATATGACGGTGCTATATTGATATTTACACACGCATATCATCCTCCCACTTTACTATTACAACTCCATCCCTTTCTCTTCCTCCAAATAGACAACAAAGCGCCCCATTACTGCTGGCACAGCTTTCAAGAATTCCATGATTTCTTTGGTAAAGAACTTGGCAAGCAAGGTAAGCTTCTCATTCTTGATAACAATAAACAAAGCATTTGATTTTTAACATTTTTTCATTGTGGTCTGCTGTTGAACTGGTGCCACAACATTGTATCAACTGAAATGTCACATTCTCTCTCAACGCGGTGGGCTCATCACTTGCTCGTTTTTAATTTCTGATGCAATCTTTCTAGCCATATGTAAGGCGATGAGTGGTGTTAATCCTCGTTGTCATTTGGATAAACTTCCATATGTCATATACACCCTTCATAGCTTGACATATGGCTAGCCCTTGCACTGCTTTCTGTGGTATAAGGGAACTCGATAAACAACAATATAGCTTAAAAGACTGCAAATCTGCTCATTCTATTTCTGACTGATGATTGTATTATTGATGCGTGCAATAAATTGATCCTAAGGTTGATTTTTTGTGTAATCCTTATGTATTGATGTACAGGAATTCTTGTAACCCTGATTGTGTTTAAGAATAGTAGGAAAGTAATGGAGTTCTAGAGAAATAGACAAAAGAAAAGAACAGAATAGAGTCGATCAGCTCATCGACTATAGGAGAAGCCTGTCATTCAATTGAACTAATCTGCCATCCAAGGGCGGTCTGTTGTTTATTGTTCTGGCTCTGCATTGCGTTCCTACTATTTTAATACTACTGATCATCTGGCAGGATGCAGTCCACATTCATTCTATAAAACCCTGATGTAGCCGCCACATGTTTTACTTTGAATTTTCAGACTCCTTTCTATGTACGTTGCGTCAAGCCAAATGAGATGAAGTCTCCCGTCTTGTTTGATGAAACCCGAGTCAGGCATCAAGTCATGTATTTGGGTCTTCTGGAAAATGTACGAGTCAGACGAGCAGGATTTGCCTATAGGATGGCGTACGAGAGATTTTTGCAGAGGTAAGCATAATGTAACTTCCTATTTCGGAATTACGGGCTATTTGAAATTTCAAAGCAAAAATCGTTAGTAAATATTTCTTTCTCTGAGCAATGAAAAGAAAAGCCTACCCAAAACATTCGCTCTATGTGGTTTTCATGTAACTGGGCTGGCCAAGTTATGGCATATTTGATAATTATTTTATTTATTGAAAAGAATGCATTGCATTTTATCTGCGCATTTTGCTAGCAATGTACATATTCTGTAACTGAATTGATTATCAGGGGTCCACTTCAGATACACCACCTCAGAAGCATGTCTTGGACTTGGATGGCATTTCGGCTTGGGAATGCTTTATTTAGATACACATTTATTTTATTTTATTTGTTTATTTTATTTTATCTTTATTCCATAGGTACAAAATTGTAAATCATCAGACCTGGCCGAATTATAGAGGCCAATTGGTTGACGGTGTCAAGGTGATCATCAACTCCATGGGTTTTAGCGATGACATCGCATATGGAAAATCCAAGATCTTCATTCGATCTCCTCAGACGCTGTTTGCCCTGGAAGAAGCCCGTACTGCTAAGATTCCAACCATTGTTCTATTATTACAAAGGGTGAGAGAACTTTTTTTTTTCTTTTTTTTTTGTTGTTAGTTGTTTTGCTTTCCAAATGTCATAAATATGGCAAAGTAGTTTAGGTGCCAACTTTGTTTCTTCCTTGGACAAAGCACGTGGACACTGCACCTGCATGTAAGCACACAAGCCCAAGTCTGGCACACGTGGCAGAGCACAGAGTTGAAACGTCTGTGGATCAGGAACTTACATAAGCAGGGTACCAGCCCACTGCACATAAAACACCTTTGACAGTCTTTTGCACACAACATGCAGTCTTTTTTCAGATGACCAACTAATTAAAATTTTGCTTTGCAATCCTCTGACATGTATACGGGTATCTGTCTACCTATAGGCACTGATAACACTCTCAAGCAACCGATAGATTGATATGTGACTGCCGTGATTTGTTTTGTTTCTCATTTGATCGTTTCTGGCCATTTGATCGTTTCTGGCCATTTGATCGTTTCTGGCCATTTGATCGTTTCTGGCCATTTGATCATTTCTGGCCATTTGATCAGTTTCTTGGTTTTGCTCCCAAATTGACTCAATATACATAGAAGAGCTATATCTTTATCAATTTTAACGTCTCTGGTTCCCTTTATAGCTTACTCGAGGAGCTCTGGCAAGGATGAGGGCGAAAAAGATGAGGGCCATATATCTGATGATGAGGGCCTTCAAGTCATACAAGTTGCGTTGTTATGCACTGGCGTGTTCAGAGCGCTTCAGGAATGTACGCCAGATGAAAGACTTGGGTAAAAGCGTTCAGTGGCCGAAACCACCTCATTCAATGCGTTCAACTGTGGAACTGTTAAAGAGGGCTCATGCAAGGTAAAGTAATTCTTTCATCAATTGCTGCTTACTGTCTTGCACTCATGAAATTATTGTAGCTGTTTAAAGTGAGCGATTATCAGAGAGAGTGAGGGTATATTATATAAAACTATATTTTTGTCTCTAAATGATGTTTTAGTTACAGAATTGATATTGTGCATTTTTGTTGCCGCTATATGTACCAGAATGATGTTCCTTGATGTTCACCTTTTTTGCATACCTCTTTTTTGGATTTTAGCTTCTGGCAGCCCTCATTCCTTTATTTCCTTGAAAGAACAAACATAGAGTATTAAATTGTCTTATCTTATCTTATCTTATTTGTGACTTTTGATTAAGCATATATTAATTTTGGTTTGCGATGGGCAAATGTAATTCAGTATTATCAATGCTTTGTTTTAACCTTATACAGATATGGGTTAAACATTTTTTTTTTAAAGTATTTAGGATTTTAAGCTGATATTAAGGCCTACATGATTTGACTGGCTGTACGATTCACTTTGGTGGCTGATTTTGAAAGGCAAACATCTGCGTACCATTGTCCTTTGTGGATACATTCACCATAACAATTTGTGATTTATTCCTTCTGGATGTGCATTACTTTCATTTTATTATTTTGATCAGTTGGCAGTCTCGCTCCATTCTTGCCACCCTCACTCTATCTTAGGATGCATAGTTGTGTACTTCGTTGTAATGGTTAACCCCAGCTTTGGAATGCAAAAGTTCCTTGTTTGTATCCTGGGAGGGAATGTTCTTGAAATCTTCCAGTGTCCCCTAAGTCCTATCACAGATGGACTTAGAACAGGAGGATATGACCGTACATTGTCAAAAAATGAAATAGTAAAATAATAAAATAAATTCCCTTTAGCCATCCCAGGGGGAAATTTGTCCTTAGGGTCTATTTCGCGGGTAGACCGGAATAACCCAGGCGTAGCGGCAGTGCAGCGCTGCAAAGTAGGATTACGGTCTTGAGGAAAAATCCAGTGCTTCCACTGGGATTTGAACCGGCAACTTCTCGAACCAAAGGCGAGTAGCTTAACCACTGTGCCACCAGCTCCCCAAAAAGGGCATGGAGCTGAAAGCTTTACATTATTTTACTGTTGATATTGTATGTCTTCAGGTGGAGGGCCTTTACCATTCTGAAGACCATCAAAGAAGACCAGCGACCGATGATGAGGTTGAAAGTAATGGCTGGGGATGTGTTGGTCGGAAAACGACAAGACTGGGGCGTCAAGCGCACGTGGGAAGGAAACTATCTGGCAACTGTAAGTTGAAGCATTTGTTTTAGAATTTAATATAATCACATTTCATTTTTAGATAATTGAAAACAGGTTAGAGAGATAAAATTGGAATTTGCTGTGCACATTAATGTTGAAGTTGAATGAAGAATCTAATTACATTTTATTTTTTTTACGCCCTGAATAGCAAGTTATTAGCAGTAGCAAGAATCATGCATTGCTATGCAATGTACCCAAAAGAGACGATCTTACACACTCCTTTAAGGTTACTGAAATTTTAGTATGCTTTGTGATCGAAGCAATATTATTTCTCATAAGGGCTTGACTATTTTTTTTTCTTTACCTTTTTTTTTTATCGCTCTCATTTGTAGGAACAATGATAAAGAAATACAATAGCTTGACTTTTTTTCATATACTTTCTTATATCATATTTAAGTTAATAACAATCATAATTATCAATTTAAAAGAAAGAAATTACGTTATATATAATTGTGTATTCTGTGCAGAGTAAAGACAACAGCACTACATCAGACTTTGTCTCTCAAATCAATCTGTTGAAGAGCAAGGATGGATTTTCCAGAGTTCTTTTCTCCTCATTCATTAAAAAGGTGAGTGCTTAGGTTGAAAATGTTAGTGTTCTATTATGTGTTGTCCAAAAATTATATTTATAACAAGTTAGGTAACAGTTTATAGAAGAGAAGCTGGAAGAAGAAACTGATTAATGGAACCTTGGTCAGGGATACCCAACATTTGTTGGGGTTTTTTTTGGATTGAGGCTTCCTTCTGAAATAGATAATCACTATGGGGCACCACAGCTAGTAATTTAACGACAATTTTATTTTTTGTTGTTTTCTTTAGATTGTAGGGTATGCAAAAAAAAAAGAAAGAAGGAAAATGGTATAGCTTCAAGTGTAAAACAAGAAACAAAACAAGAATGTTTCGGGTCCCCCCTTCACTAGCTATCAAATGCAGAAAACACAAAACATCACAATATGGCAGCTTCAAAGCCTTGTGATTCATGTGATGCTGAGTCGTTTCTCCGGCATTTTACGAATCCCAAGGCTCTCCTTATCATCATATTCTATTAATAGATAACCATCATTTAAATAATGAATTTCATTTTCATGATGATGCTTTTTATTTTTTGGTCTCAATTGTTGAAAAGAATAATTTCAATATTTTATCTGTTGTTACTGTTTCTCTCAAGGTAAACAAACATAACAAAACTGCTGACAGATGCATTGTTGTCACGGATAAGTTTTTGTACAAGCTGGACGTCAAGAAGTTCAAGCCTATGAGTAAAGGGACCCCTGTCACAGAGGTTAGTACCGCCATTCTTCATGATTTACAACTTAATCGGTTACAATGAAATTCTAGCGATCAATTTTTACTTTTCGGAAACGCTTATTTTGAAACAGCCTGAAAAAAACATTTTTTTTCGCCAATCCAATGATTAATTCTGCTTATGTCCAAATTTAAGTAATCCAAAATGGTGACAATCCAAAATGGCTTGAATGGTTGCAAGCAATGACATACTTGGAGTGTGTAAGATTTTTAGTCATAACTGTTGTCTGCACAGTTTAGAAGACTATCCCTACATTACACCACATTATTTTTTTGTTTTAGCTTCCGTTGTTGGTATGAATGTAAAGTGTGGTTGCACAATTAATATTTATTATGTAGTGCTGCTTTAGGTTAAATCACTGGAGCTTATTTTAACTTGATTTTGATGATAATTCGCAGAATTTGATTGCACATTTCCCATGGTTTGGATGACATTATTATGAGGTTGGCAGGCCTGTTGTAATGGGGTACTTAAATGACATGTCTGTACAATTTACCCAGGTAACTGGCATGAGTGTGACACCCGGCAAGGACCAATTGGTCATCCTGCATCTGAGCGGCGGAAATGATTTTGTGGTTTGTCTAGAAAATCCAGCTCAGGAGGAACGTGTCGGCGAATTTGTTGGAGTCACCTGCTCCCATATGCACAAGTAGGTTTAGGTTTTAATGGGTTTCTTTTTTTTTGTTTGTTTTGTTTTGTTTTGATGTGATTTGCTTTATTTGGAGCGGTGGGTGGGTTGGGTCTAGTTTGTAATGATAAAAGCTTTAAATTACTTAAAATGTTCATCTTTGCTCTTAATCCATTCCCAGCGGCACCAACGTAAAGATTTCCTTAACCTGAATATATAATACATGAATCACTAATGATGTTTGCATATGATGACCCTCCCGACCTTAAATCAATGTGCTAATTTATTAAATCTTTGTCTGCTTTAAAAATTTAATTATGTATTTATTTTTCTAATAGGATCTTAAAACGAGACCTGAAAGTCAACATTACCAAGAATCTGAGTTGCATGCTGGGAAACAAGTCCAGATCGTTGGTGGTGAAAGAATCTGTGGAAAATGGTGGACACATGTTCAAGAAAGATGGCCAAAATTTGGTTTTGATGTGGGGTGACTCTTAATGCTGATAGATTTGTCTGGTTAGATAAATGGATGAAAACTGCAGCTGTATGCCGTAAAAAAAAAATCCCCGCAAAAAAAAATAACCCAAAGTAGCCGCTGTAATGATGTCTGCTCATAAAATGACTGCTTACGATGAAGACTTCAAATGAAATGTAACTATCTGTAGAATGCTTCTTCCTTCATTTTTTAAAAGCCTTAGTTTTGGTGCAGACTGAAATATCTCTAGCTCAGGAGCCTTTGTTTGTAGCTCCCTCAATGTTAATTTTGTACATACAACTCTGGGGTGTTGGCTGTTTCTTTTTGTTTTATTTATAAAAAAAAACATTTTATGGTAGTAGATGGGAAAGAATAGGCTCTTGTATGTAAACGAGATCCAATTGCTGTGTTTTAGTCATAGTTGTATTATATCTGACTGTACAGTCATATTGTAAATGACTTAGTAAGAAAAAGAGAAAGCAAGAAAAGGGATACTTAAAACTGTTTATTAAATTACTGTATTATGATTTTTTTAAATAAGTTTGGCCGATGTATCTGATACGTTTTTGCATTGTTGTCAATACTATTTAATGTAAGGCTGTCTTAGGTGTTAATGACTTGATTCAATCTAATGTACGTGATATATTGATATCCAGCATCATTGAATTTCATTTTGATATAATCAAGGAAGAGAGAGGAGGTTTTGTAAAGTCATGACATTACTATATATAACATAAAGTGTATTCCTCTTCATAGGTCTTGATGATATTCCCTATGATTTGACAAATATAGCCGTTTTCAGGAGTTTGAATTGCTGGTCCCATTACGTTTTTTTATCTGATATGAATGGCAAATTTAAAAAAAATAACATTAGTCCGAGACTACCTGAGCTGTCCCAAACACTTTAGAATGTATCTCACAATGTCGATACTGATGTGACCTCGTCATGAATATCCTATATTCGTAGACATATCTTACATTGTCAATTGACTACTCTGCTTTAGAGTTGTTGACAAGTTTGTTTCGAGTCATGGTGATATTTTTGCCTTCATTGTTATATTTTCGTCGTCAAGTATTGATTACCTCTGACAATCCTCCAATTAGAATATTTTATTATTATCATTATATGCAAGGTTATGGAATCGTCATTGCCTTTGACAATGTTTGCCAAAATGTATGATACAGCTGTTTGTTGTCATATATATATTTTTTTATATACCTCTCTTTCCCTACAAGTACTTAAATATTATGTACTTTTGCCTGCTTATTGCTTAATGATTTTGTTAGTGGAGGAGTTTGAAGCTGAACTTCTCTCCAATCCACTGCTCCAGCTGTCTACAATTTGATGGAATTTGACAGGGTTTCTAATATATATATATATATTTATACTATGTTTTTGGTTGGGAAAGACAAAGAGTTTGCTTTGTTTAGCCAACAAGGCTGTTTTGAATTACATCTTGTAAGATTTAAGAAATGTCTATGCCTATGATTGGAGAATGCTATCAGTTTTCACGACAGAGGAGATATCATTGTATTTGTATCTGACATGGTGTAAATACAAGCAACGTTCAATAATGGTATATTTCTGGCTCTCTTGGCCGTGGCCTGTGAATGCCAAAGGCATCATTTAATTGATGGCTTGATATGGAGCTGGGCCTAAAAATGCCTAAGAAATAGGCTTTGGATAACAAAAAGGAATCCAAGATTTTTAAAAATAAATCCTTTTGGTATCGAATGTTTCATTTGTTAGGTTAAAATGAAAAGGACATATCTTTTTTCAATTACCTATATTTACACATATATATATTTATATATGTGTTTTTTAAAATGAGTATATCATCTGTATGATTTAGATGTATAAAATTAATTTTGATCTTATTTATTTGTGTATTTCAACTTCACCCGTCCATAGATATGATTAATTCTTTCGGCCAAAGGTTTGTGCCAGAATGACTGTGGAAGGCTATTAATGTTGGTTTTTAAAGTAAGATGATGATCATCTCTGAGCTACAGCTTGTGTTTAGAGTTAGACAAACTGTGTGAGCCAATAATCAACTCATCATGACAAAAATGAATCCTTTTTTTTTTATTCCTTCATTAAAGGAGAGGGCAATTACTTGTTTTTGTTACCTCATATTTTAATTCCATGACAACAAAGCAATTGAAATCAGTCTTATGTTGAAAGACATCCCTCTATGCAGATTACAACACCATCAGAGGATGAAATCCATGAATTGTATTGATCATCAAGTCTTTTCTGAATTTTAATAAGATAAACGCTTGATTTAAGAAAAAGGATTTGTTTTTGTTGTTGTTGTTGGGGTCGTATTCAGGTAGACGGGTTACACTGCTCAACGGTTTGCACGAAGAACGCAGTATCCTCACTGGAAGTAAGAGCCTGGATACTGCCTTCTCTGTGAAAACGGTAATGCTGGCGTGACACACAGAACCAGTGCTTATGATCAAGCACCTCCTTCTAGGCATGCGACTGATATTGCATGTCATTGTTATTCACTCAGTGTCACCCGCTGCCTACATATTAAATATCAAGAAATTGAGCTAAGACGACAGTCATGCTATGTAGTCGTAACTTTTAATTATCCAGTCCATGGGTATAATTATAATATGGTCCCCTTTGTTTCATTGTGATACACATGTTCAATGTATCATACCAAAACATGTGAAATTGGGTCGAGTGTCTTTGAGTATATTTATAAGCAATGAAATATTGGAATTAAATTTGTATATATATGTACGTCTATTTTTCTCATGACACTCTGTTTGCGGCCAATCATGGTATGTTTTAATGCGGCTTTAGATCTGAGGATTTCTATATCCACCCGGATCTCTAAGGCAGGTTATTTTTCAGAATGGTTACCATGTTTCCTCTAATTGTGGCATCCTCTTAAACAACAGATCAATTTCTCTCTCTCTGTCTGTCTGTCTCTCTCTCTCTCTCTCTCTCTCTCCCGCTCTCTCTCTCTCTCTCTGTCTCTCTCTCTTTCTCTCTCTCTCTCTCTCTCAACTCTATCTCTCTCTCCCCACTCCTCTCCCGTCTGCCTTCTCATCTCAGAAGAGAATATTGCTATTATCCCACCAATCTCTTTCTTAAAAACTTACACTACCTGATTTCATTTTCATCCTGCGACGTCTGACACTTAGACAGAATATTGGTGGTATTCTACCATCTTGCTTATTTCATAGTGCTTTCTCTTAAACTTAACCATGACCTTAAGTGCCACAACATGTTTCTCCCTTTCTTTGAATCAAATTTATTGCATCTCACATTCCATCCCCTAATTGCCTTCGGATTTACTATTCTAAAAATTCTTAAATTTGATTGATTATATTATCATTATTATCATTGTTATTAATTGTTGTTGTTATCATTATGATTACTATTCAAATCATCATTATTTGTTCTCTTATAAGAAAGTTGAATAATTAGATATTTAACGTGCTGTTATAGTTACAGTCAAGGAAACACTTTTGTTGTTGCTGTGTAGTTCTTGTTATTTATTTACAGGATCAGAAAGTTTCCGTTCATTTTTTTTAGAGATGGTAATACAATGCTTTACTTTGTTTCAAGTCAAGATGAAAGTCAATGCAAAGAAATTGAACCTTACAACAAAGTTTTAGTCAATGTCAACCGAGTAAAGGATGTGTTCATTTGCAAAGTCCTCAAAACTCTTATTTGTTGTAAAATTCACAAATTGAATTCAAAATGACACAAGTGTGAAGTTTTGAAATGAATAAGGAAGGTGGGTAGTGTCTCAACATACATGCTCCTTACGACCTGCTTTCAGATTGTTTTGAATTTAGGCACAAGTGTGTATCTAAGTCATATTATGCGTTCTGTTTTTGTTTTGTTTTGTTTTGTTGTTTTTTGTGTTTTTTTGTTTCTTGCTATTTTGTTGGTTTTTTTTGCTTTTTAAATGTTTTTTTAGTTTTAAGGGGTCCTGATGTATTCGCTTTATCTAGGATCTCAACTTATATATCAGAGACCATTTTTTTGAGGAAACAATTTTCAGGAATTATATATTGTAAAAGAAACCCCCTACAAAATCATAGGTGAGGTGGGCAAGTGACCAAGACCGGACAGTGACAAATTGTCAGTTGCCCACTTCATACTACATACTACGCAAAAAGAGACAAATGGCTCTCATGGATTTACTGTTTATACATACCAGTGAGTTATGCTTGTCAATAAAAAATGAACTTTGTCTAGTTCAATCACTTAAATTTTGTATGTACTGTCGTAAGTACATTTAATAAAATGTCTTCTGATCAATGTATTTGTTATTTTTGAAAAAATAATTAGAAAAACATTTATCGAACTCCTGATTACTCCTGCAAAATTTCTACCCCCAAAATTTTGTAAAATTTTAATTAATTCTTAAGGGTTAATTTGTTTGATTCTTATATCTGTAGGAGGTAATGTTGTTTATTTGAGCAGTTTGTTATAAGTCACCCACTTAAAAGAATGGTTGCTCTGTGTGCCAAATTGTATCTTTCGATGTGCGCCATAGTGCATACCTATCTATATCAGTGTTCTTGTTGGCGTCACATCCATTACTCTAGTCTAGGTCTATAAATAACCTTGTTTATTGTATCACAGACCTTTAAGACTAGACGGTGCAAGTCAGTGCATTAAGTCGAACTGTCGGTCAGGGCTCCATGCGCAGTTTGCAGCTACAAGACTAAACTGGCTTGTTAATGTTAAACCAATTTCCCCCATCATTCTTTTTACACATAATATAGTGATGGGACTCATTAGCGACTCTCTTCGCATCTGTTAAAAACACCAACTTGCACCATCTAGTTTTATACCCTCTATGGTTATTATATCAGGAAAAAGTTATTAGTAAAGTAGACCTTGTGCATATGAGCTCTTAAACAAAAGCAACATTTTGTTTTGTTTTTGTATTATTGAGTGTTAGGATTTTGGAATATTCGGTAGATCTTTTTTTATTAAGAAAAATCAAATCACTGATGTTTTAAATTCTGTCCCTACTTTTTCAGAAGCGAAAATAGTTGGCAGCTTCATCGTTATGAGATATTAATTTGACTATTTATAAAATGGAGGCACTTATAGGAGTATTCCAACGGAAATGGTGACTCTTATGTTATTATGTTTTGATGGAAACTGCTCATGGAATCTTATATTTTGATGATTCAAAAATCCAATGTAATGCTGACTTGACAGAAATTTCGTTTTTGATAGAAACTGGATACATAAATAGCTTGCCCCTATTTTAGATGGAATTTCCAATTTGTTTGAATCAACCTTACTGTGATTCACATATATATTTTAAAATGATTTTATTATGTTCAATGATAGTCATTTGAATACATCTGCTAATAAGTTACATTTACATTATATTAGAATTTTTATTTTTGTTTTCTCACATGTTCTTCAGAAATGGTGAATTTCTCTTCAGCAAACTAAAAAGATAAAGAAAAAAAAGAAGAAAAAAACACAAATCAATTTTATATTGATGCATGGTTCTAGCTTCAGTGTTATATTATGACCTACTACATATTATGTATATTGCCAAACCCTTTTGTTAAGCTCTGCCTTTACTTTCAGTCATGCTTACAGACCCGGCCATTGTATTGAACTGACTTAAGCTACCAATTCTAAGTCCATGTAATATGAAATGTCCATGAATATTCGCCTAAAAAAGAAATACATTTTTGGAGGCCTATTATTATTATTATTATTTCCACAAGGAAAAAAACCACATATAAAAACCGTTATTGGATCAGATATTTTTTTGTTTTACCTTTTAGATTTCTCTTATGCAAAAAAGAAAAAAGAGAAAAAATTAGGTCAACATGGCTTGTTCAAGTAACATACTTTATGAATTTTTATGTATTTCTTTTGATCTTATGTGATATATTATCATTGCCTTGGCATCTTACTTTTTTATTTCAGTGTAATATAAACACACAGACACACACATATATATTATTATATATAAGTATATGATTGTATTTTACAGAATAAATTAAATATTTACCTTGCAAAGCAGTTTGTTTCTTTATTTATTTACCTTTTCAACTGCCTCTCCATTCTATATTTTTTCTTCTTTTTCCCCTTTAAGATATTTTTTTTTATTTCTTGCAAGGACACAATTCAAATACAGTAGTATGATAAACAAAAGAAGATGGCAGCTTGACTGAGAGGTCTCAATGTTTACTGGATCCTTATCTGGGTTGATTATCCACCATCCCAGCCGTGGCAGGCATGGGTTCAATTCCCCGGTGGACGAAAATCCTTTTTTTCTATTTTCTGTTCTAATCTCTCACTGGCACTGTTGTTACATTATCCCACTATCATTCTGTCTACTAGACCATCAGTGCCCGCTCCCTCTTCATTTATTACCATGACATCAGTGGTGCAAATGCAATTAATCTTCAAACCTTCTTTTGTTGCTTTTTAACAAAAGAGCCACCGGAAAAAATATGTGAACATTTTATGAAACACATTTGAAATAAATTCTGGCACTTGGGAACAGACGTATAAGTCTGGAGCTAGCATTGATGGATTCTCTATTACTTTCTTACTATTTTCCAAGTTTGCCAGTGTGCCCAAGGCTTTATCCCACAAACTCTACAGCAGATTAACTCAAGAGGTACAGCCTTCGATATTGTAATTTTAAAATGTCAAAAAGTTGAGCTAAAAAGCTTTTTTACTGTTGCTGTGATTCTGCTGGTGTTCTCTACAAGTCGTGGAACTTTCTTTTTTTTCTGAGAGGGTGGGGAGGGGTGGGGTGTAATGCAAAGTGGCACCACCTTGTTAAATCAATGACATTTCCACTCTGAAGCAAACTGTCATTAATATGGTGATTCCTTTCCCACAAAAGAAAAATAGGGCTATCAAGACTTGTGGGAAAAACAGGACAACACAAAACCACAGCAATAGACAATGAATGACAAGAGAGGGAACCCCACACAAACCCCTTGCCCAGATTGACCCAGCTTATAATATGGTTTGAAGGGTTGGTCTCTGTTTTTCTTTTGGCAAAATTCCCTCATTCTCTTTCATAGCACAGGGGAGGGTACAGAAAATATATTTATCATTTGAACAACTACGCATTGTGTCACTCACGAACTGTTAAAAGTGGACTGATCCCCTGCTTGCCTTTTTTCCCCAATCCTTAACTTTTCAAACTGCAACTTTTTTCAGTCATGATGAATGATGTTTGGGATGTCAGTACTTTAGCAACTTTAGCATACAAGTGTTTCCTCCATGTACAATATCTTAGGCTGGGCATGGAGTTGACACCTACAATTTAATGTAATAAGGGGTGACAAAATCAGAAACTTGCAACTTATATTATAATTGGGTCTGTGGTTTTTTTTAACGTGCCCCATGAAAGTGTGTTAAAAATCTAGTTTTAACCACTTCTTTTAAACATGTTAGGCTTGTGTCTGTCAATAAATCACCATCAAATTGTGCATACCTTCAGATCTCTATTTATTACAATAGGCATGTGAAAGATTTATTAATTGTTCTTCATTATGATTCAGAACCTAAGAAAAATTTTGATGTCCAGAAAACCAGGATATTTATGATTTGAACCCATTATTCTCTATCCTGAAGTGACAACGTTATCCATTACATCAGGGATCGTGCCATTTAATCTTTTTATTATTATTATTATTATTAATTAACCATAATATAATACAACAGAGGGTGATAAGCCCACACTGTCCAAAATTCGAAGTAACACATAATCTGTGAGATCTGTTAATCCTATTTCGGGCCAAGAAACAATTGATGTTTTCTTTGTGTTTACCACCAGCATTGGGCTTTCACAAGTCTCAATCAATTTGTCTCAGTAAAGATGGCATGGCAGAATGGTAAAATCGAGAATTTGAAATGCTTCACTATCATTTGAACTGCCCTCCGACCATTCAATAAAAAGTAGAAAGAGAATGCCAGATTGACCATTTTTCAGCAAATTTATTTTTGAAGCTCATAAATCATATTTTATTTAACATACTTTTATTGATTGATTTCGAACTTTAAATATTAATCAATCATCCTCTTATCGTTGTTATTTTAAAACTATATTTCAACATTTTATTATGTACTTGTAGTGTCCATCTTATATTAAGCTATGTACATATTATTCTATCTGGCAATGTATTTTCTGGCCGTCGTTTGTTTACAAATTTTGTAGACAACCACTATGGCCGCCGCCCACCCCTGCCACTTGTTTGTATACTTGTAATGAAAGAGACTGGTATTCTACGACAATGAGCTCCAAACGAAAATCCAAAGATCCCCACTCATCTACAGATAATAAGAAAAATAAATTGTCGAACGATGGAGATGAAGGAAGTAATGCTAAAGCAGGAGAAACGACAAAGGCCACCAAGAAAGAAGATTTCTTCAAAGGTCTCCATTTCTACATCCTTCAACCGGGGATAGAGAAAGCTAGATTGAATATATTTAAGAATCAGATTGTACAAAATGGAGGAATATTAGAAGAAAAATTCTCTACCAGTAGCTGTCTAACTCATATTATTGTTGAGGATAAAATGGAAGTAGACAGAATGGTTAGATTGTTAAGTTTAACTGACTTTCCTGAAGCAACTACAGTTGTCAAAACTATGTGGCTTAGTAAGTGTCTGAAGAATAAGGCACTGGTTGAGACAGATGAATATCAATTGAAACATGAGATTACTCTCCCAGCTGCAGATCGTATTTGTGATGAGATGAAATGTGACCAAGAAACTGAAAAGTATTCGAATACAAATATTTCTCCAGTGCCGCGTGAAAATGTAATTTCTTCAGCTAAAACTAACTTCAGAAAAGCACCAAATTTATACCATGGAACTGTCAAAGATGATGATAAAGTTAATGACGAAAGTGATTATGAGGCCAGTGATGATGACATCAAAACAGGGGGAATGAATTCCGACTCCGACCCTGGCATGGACTGTGGACCGTCGAAGAAGAATATCCCAGTAAGATTTTTTATGAGCCTGCCTGAATAATGGATACATTGATACACTTGGAAAATGTTCACATTAATGTGGATAAATGCTATTTGAGATTTAGCCTATCAGTATTGGACATGAGCAGAATTAAAGGAAATTGGATCATTAAAACTATTTTTGATAACTGCAAGCTTGTAATAAGTACTATTTTAAAATGTCATTGATGTTGTGTGTAAGTACAAGTGACAGCTTTTGTACTTACTGATTGTACTGTAATGGTATGCATCATGTAATAAATATTTGACAACATCGAGGGAGTAGGATGTGTGGTTTAAAGTCATTTTTAACATTATAATAGTAGTCTCCACCTTAGATCCAGGCCTTATGAAAACAGTCACGATAAGCAGATCAGATTTGATTTAAGTAAACTAAATTTATGGTGTAGGTACCTATCATATTCATGTACTTGTGTGTTCAGTATCAAGCAACATTCCCTTTTCAGTTCTTTCATTGTTTTTAATACATTCTAGGTTGACAAATGGATATGTGCCCAGTCATCAAAAAATCCAAAACCTAACCAGAACAAGCACATTACTGACAAGCTGGAGGTAAATATTCTCGCACTATATTTTTTTTACCCTAGGCAAAAGCAAGTTAAGATGTGATTTTGATCTCAGGGTGCAGATGCAGTCACTTTGTGAGCGAATGTTTTCATGGATGCCTGCAAAGTGTTTATGAAATTGTCTTTGTATAAATGACTGTGTGGAAGAAAGAAAACAGAATGAACTGAAGGTTAAGCTTCAAGAGTAATTGTTTTGTATACAAATTTTGTAACACCTTGAGAATGTGCCATTTGTGGACAAAAAAGATATATAGTATATCTCATCAAATCTTAAAAAGTTGATGTTGCGGAGCAAGGGTTACATTTCTGCTGTCAACATTCATTGTTTTCTTGTGTGTGTGTTGTTTTTTGGGGGTCTATTATCTATTTTTATGGCCCTGCCTTGCTTTCTTAATATATTTTTTTACCTTTTGTAAGAGTTGTATTGTTTTTTATTTCCAGGAAATGGTGAAGGCTTATGCAAGTACAAATGACAAGTGGAGGTCATACGGCTACCAGAAATGTATACGTGCCCTGATGCGGCACCCAACAGCAATCTCGTCGTGGGAGGTAACTTTATTAAAATAAATAAACAAAGAAAAAAGATTCTCATACAAAACATTCCGCTTGCCAGTCAAACGATAGTCATGGGTATGGATGGGGTATTGCAAGATAGTACAGCTCAAAATTAAAACTATACAAATTTCTCTATCAATCCAACAAGCACAAAAAAACCCAACAAAAACCATGTTTGTTGCCTGATGAAGGGGTTGTTTGTTTGTTGATGAAGGGGAAACTCAAAACATCCCTGATTTCTTTCTCATATATGAAGATTGACCATCATTTTTTCCATTTTTACGCACTTGGGAGGTTATAAGATTTGACAAATCCTTTTCTCAGTGAATATAAAGTTACTGAAAGAAGGTGTTAAATATATCATGTACAATACTTCATGTTACTACAATGTGTGATTAAATAAATAAGTCATTTCATTAGTAATAAAATGTTTTCAAAGTTTTTTTGGTGAAGGCGAAAGTCTGATTAAGCATTTGAAGATGGTGGGGAAAATTTTAAAATAGCACTAGAAGGCTTTTACAGTTATCAAATGTTAGACCTCTTCAAGGTCTTCAGGAAGGTGGTAAAGAATACCGGAACAGTTTCAAGGTATCTGTGATTTTGATGAAAACATGTCTGACGAATTTGCGTCACTCTTTGGTTTGCTACAATTATTCAAGTGACACATGAATATTTAACATCCTGTGAAATGTTTCATATTTTCTGTATATTTGTTATTCCAGGAGGCAAAGTCTTTGCCCGGTGTTGGGGGACGTCTTGCAGACAAAATATGGGAAATTGCTCAAAGCGGAGAGCTGCGTAAGCTGAATGAATTCAAGTCCAGTGAGGAAATAAGAACAATGGAATTGTTTAACAATGTCTGGGGAGCTGGACCTCACACATCCAGAATCTGGCTCCAACTGGTAATGAAAAGAGCTGATCTAAAATTGCAAAGATATTGAATAACAAAATAGGTTTTTAACCTTTCAATCATACCATGTTTAATTGCTATTGTTGATTAACTGAATTTTATATTTAGAATGAGTAGATAAGCCTAAAGAGATAGAACAATTTTTTTTTAAAAGATTGAATGATTAAACAACAACAACAACAAAATTCATTCTTTACTAATCTTTTGTCAACTGATGTCTGTGTCTAGCCAACCGAGCATCGGATTTGTTTGGTCAAACGATTGTTACTTAACCTCAGAATAGGATGCTGTTCTGGGGCAGACTACTTTCCCAGCTATGAGCTGGTACCCATTTCTACACCTGGGCTGAATGAAGCATTAGGACCAGAGCATCTTGACCAAGGATGACATTGTAGTTCAGAAAGCAAGACTCAAAAGGACAACCATTTATAAAGGAGAGCAATGTTTAATCAAATCAGCCTCTACGCCACCTTCTTCCAGCTACTTTTTTAACTATGCTATTATCCTGACAACACAAATCTGAAACATGAGTATAATACAAATCATATTAACTAATGTTTGTTTGGCTTATTTTGGCAGGGTTTTCGCAGTATTGAAGATCTTCAAACAAAAGCAAAGCTTACAAGTCAGCAGAAAGTGGGTGTTCGATTATATGATGATTTGTTGGAGAGAATGCCGAGAGAAGAAGCTGGAAGAATTGCGGAGGTGGTGAGTAATTATAAGAAATCGGGTTAGTTATAGGGGTGATGAGATGTGGCCTTGCTTTATGGTGTGCCTTTCAGCATTTGAAATGTGACTCAAATGTGATGTTGCTGGTCGAGTGGTTAACTTGTTGGGCATGAGATCACAAGAACCCAAATCTTAATCCTGACCATGCTAGGCATTGATGTTGAGTCCTTGAGAAAGTCTCTTTAATAATTTTTTTTCCTCATTTGGCTCAGGTGTAAATAATTACCCTGCAATAGGCGTAGAAAGATCTTATCAGGATAGTAGTATGGTGTACCTCTAACAGACTGCTGTACTGTTTGCTAGCTGGAGAGTTGAATGCATGGGGAGTTAATGATGTCAAGTCTATGAGCCTGCACTAGTACGGGTTACAGAATAATGATCCCATCTTTTTTATCTTAAGATCTTCTTTCTTTATCATTTCCTTTCTACCTTTTGGTGTAAGGTTAAGTGCGGACAAACTTTCACCATTGATCTTTATCTTTAAGATAATATACAAATAATATTTTCTCTGTGTCAGGTTAGAGAGGCGGCTGAGAGCATCCAGCCAGGGATAATAGCCCAGGCTTGTGGGTCGTACCGAAGAGGAAAAGTTACATGTGGAGATGTGGATGTCCTGATCACACACCCAGACGGCAAGTCACACAAGGGCATCTTTGGGAAGCTTTTGGATAATCTCCACCAAACAGGTTGGTAATTGTTTTGTGAGGGGACATGGTGGTTCAATATCAGTGGCATTGGGATGCAGATATCCTGGGTTTGAATCCTCAGGCAGACTGTTCTCGGTAGAGCTGGGTCAAGTCAGCAGTACTTTTTAATATAATGTTCTGTGCATGAACTAATTACAATTGATCACTGTTCCTTATTTTTCTGCAATTGTTTAAAATTTTTGCTCGGCATCCAGACTTTCCTGTGTGTTGTGAATGAGGGGCACTATTCATCTTCATATTTTTGTCACTGTTTCGTAAACAAATTAGGAATAGTAATGATGGGCAGAGACAATTCGAGACAGAAATGGAGAAAAGAAATTAGTTAACAGAAGAGATTACACAAATAATGACCCTATAAAAGCAGGAACCAAGGAAATGAGACATCATTATCGTAGATAAGTAAAACTCACCACTGTTAAAAGTAAACCTGATGGGTTAACAAGACATTGCAATGATTGATAGAGTCATCAAGGGACATTACTCATAATCATAGACTGCACAATATATTATTGGTTATGCACCTTGCATTACCATATTGTTACAGAGATTTTACAGACTCAAGTGCTTGGTGACAAAGACCATGAGTCAACAAACAATAAAAGGAATGAGCAGTGATGTGAAGTCAACTGCATTTGTATTTCTAAATACACTTGAAAGTGGCTCCCTACTGAGAATTAGTTATCAAGCAGCTGACGTCTGAATGGTTCACTGTTGTCTGTTTGAATTGCTCAAGCCTGATGACTAAGTGGCAGATGAGTCGTGCAACATGATGTAAGCGCTGACTTTGTGACCTCATTTCTCTCACTAGCCACAGTCAACATTCAGTCAGTCAGCAACAAGTGCAGTGAGACATACCCAGACTATATGAGAGTATTGAACAGTTTGTCTGCTCATTCATTATGCCCTGTATGTTGCCTGCTCATCACAGCCATGATTTCTGACAATGAACTGAGCACGTTTGCTCACTGCAAATCTATTGGGGAGTATTTGATCAAACCTAAGCTCATGTTCACTTGGATTGAGAAAAAGGATGCGCTGAAATATCTTGATCTTAAAAAAAAATTCTTTGTCCTTCAGGTTTTCTAACAGACGATTTGGTGTCTTCTGAGGAAAATGGAAATCAGAAAAAATATCTTGGAGTTTGCAAACTTCCTGGTGACGATACCAAAGTAGGTCCCATTTTAAAAATCCAAGAATTGAAAAGTTAGACAGACAATTTTAAAGGCATTCAAATCCTAAGGTAAACGGTTTTCAGTCTCTTTAAGAATTTACAAGGCTTTATCTCATAAGCCACTGAAATACCGCCTTTGATGTGGCCTTTCAGTGTCCAAAAAGGCATTTAACTTAAAAACTTAAGAAACATTATTAAAGTATAAGATTGATTTTGTCAATTGAGCACATTGGTATCGGTTGTGACATAACAGCATCATTGAAAAAATAAGGCTGGTTGTGTTCTCAAGATGTAATGAAATATCAGGTTTGCTTTGTATTAACATTTTATTTTGTAGAGAAACATTTTTGGGGTTGTACCTTCTATGGTCCACCAGGTGTGAAGAGGTCTCAGATTTGTATCATGGGTCAGACCTCTTGAGATCCTTTTAGATCTCCTCTGGGGGGGGGGGGGGGGGGG
>JARFNW010088779.1:0-23023 GCA_031763155.1 Dirona albolineata
TTAACAAAGATCTGGAATAGAGTAGCGGTTTACAACTACCTATGTAAAGTAAAATAACTACTTCTTATAAATTGACTTGATCACTTATTCTTCACATAAACTAATGCACTTACCAGTTGTCGGGATGTTGACATGGAAGCAGCTGTCTCATTCAAAGCTGTCACAAATTTATCCATACTGTGCATCAAGCTTGTCTGTCCCTCTTCATTGCATTGGCCCCAATCTTTTTGAGCTCGGATGAGTGGGATATAAATATCCGCTAATAGAGAATTCAGAGTTTCGATGGTATTAGATTTCAACTCTCCACAGTATATATCTTTCTCCATTTTGTTTGGATCCACATCCTTCTCAGTTCTGTTTCGTAGAAAGTAGAGAATTGTAACCTTTTCCAAGTCAACATCTTTCAAAGTTGCAAGATTACCTGTGCAATATATTTCTCTAGCAGACAGTTCTATAGCATCTGATTTTTCACAGTAGAAAAATAAACGGCACGGCCCACCAGCTCTGAGGAACCTATTGACTTTAGCAAGTGTGTTCTCCTCACACATAAAGTCTTCCAAGAGTGTTGGGTTGTCATAACTTCCAAGCTTAAAGCTTTCCTGGATTTTTCCAGCGATCCACCAATGCCTCTCATCCATCTTGAATAAATGCCTTCCTCCTTACCATCCAAATGAATAGTTTAGCGCTGATATATAACTTAGATTATGGTTGAAACGAAGCCCAGAAGACCTGGGATTAGATCAAGGTGGACCGCCATCATAAGTGTTGTTGTTGGTAACCAAACACACTTGTCAAGTCTCGAACAAGACAAAACGAGAAGTACGTCTACCGACACTCATATCTTTGAGCATGCTATTTAACCGTCATATCGCTTGTACGTTAAAGGTATGCCCAGTGCACATTTCGACTACAGCCAGTGCTCATGTATGTTTTTCTAAAGTCAATCTTTTAAAGACCTTTTTGCATTCAACAAAACATGATATTTCGTTCGCCTGCCCTAATGATTATACCGACCTGATTCCACCCACACTTTACACTATTAAAAAATACAAAAAGAAGACGGACCTTTCGGACTTTTCAGATTGAAGATAGCAGACTTTGATGAGGGTTTATATTAACGTGGTATAGCATTTCTTCGTCCAATTAAAAAAATGTTAATGCTAGATGATCAGACAAAAAGTTTTCTATCAAAACTCGTAGAAAAAGCTGGTGCCATGAGCAATATCATGGCCAGTATAACAATAAATAATGTACTCTGTGTAGACTTAGACTTAGAGAGGTTGTATCAACACTGTTTTATAACAACTGTTATCGGGGATGAGACAAGAAAAAAAAGTCTCAACTTAAAAAATCAACTAAACTAAACTATTTCAGTTGATTCCATGTACTTTTTGTTCAATAGAAGCTCCGTGTGACTGTATAAACTGATACAAATGTTTACTGAAGGTAATAGGAAATATTTGTATTTCCTCGGTTATCCCCCTTTAAAAATACTAAGAATAAAGAGGAAAAAATAAATGACCCTCAAAAGCATTGTTGTGGTCAGTTGTCAGTGTGGTTCCCTATCTGGTGTTATTTGTATTGACCTTGGTAAGCTTTATACGAATTTTCATGCTTTCACTCCTAATTTGCACGATTTTAGCCTTAATTCCCCCCTACTATTACTAATCCACGCTACGTGCATGCTGATGAATGGCCCAGGACACCGACAACTTCTACTTTTTGTAGAAACTCTCTTTTGGCGATCTTTTCAAAACATACCATAATTAGCTATGTCAGTGCAATAGGACGAAAGTCAGCGGGATTCGTATTTTTGTTATTTTTGTTATTTTTTTATGAGGGTGTGCAAAACGTCTTGCATGGAAAGACTGAAGATTTTATTTATTCTCTATTTGAGAAATGAACAGCTACCGACGGATGTAATATTCTGAAAAAATAAAACCCCAACAACTCAGACAAACAAATTAATCTTTCGACTCTAAAAGAATAAAATTACTGAGGGAGCAATTCAATTCTCAGTTTAAGTCCAATACCACCAAAGTCAAAGCTGACAATTTGTAAAATTTCTCAAGATATTATCTTTGTATCTAAAATAAAACTAAGGCCTATGGCAAGTATTTCTGGTGTTGATTTACAACAAAAATGCACGTGAACCGAATTTGTTACTTATTTGATATTTGCATGCGTAAGAAGCAGTCGACGTTCATTTATATTTTATTTTCACATAATTGGCAAATTGAGCAGGTAAGTGATTATAAGTCACGTGTTTTATTAAACTAACGAACGCCTAGGTATAGATCTCGAGGATGCGCCCGACGGAGAGAATGTGGCCGAATGTCTCGTCCCCCCAAGTCCGTGATCTACTGCGTACTTATTGTGTGAGCGTATTATTATGCTGCCCATCACACATGCTTAGAATAAAGCACGTGCTCTTGTGTTGATTTACGAACAATGACGACTTTATTTCCGTGCGAAAAAACATTGTAGCGGAATGTGTCGGAACATTTTTTAACATCTACCATTGGCTCAATCCCGTCCTTCGGAATCTCCCGATGTTTTGTATCCCACAATTCTAAAGGAAACTCGCCACATGATCGTCCATGTTTGTTTACTATCTAGCCACTTTACTACTTTGTGGTTTGCAAGACATCGCAGTTCCCGCTTAGCATCAAACCATTTGTGTTTTGTTTTAGGGTTTGTTAGAGGCCAATGATTATGAATTGACGCTTGCAGTAAAATTAAACTTAGTAAACACTCAATCCATGCATTAGTAAAGTGCATCGATTGCAGTTCAGTTTCGCTTGAACGAGTCCTTGACTTGAAATCTTTGTTTACACTTCGACCTGTTTACAACCGGAGTGTCAAGCCTACGCAAAATTCGCTTCTCCAAAACGGGTTTATTCACCAGACAGAAGAGGGACAGGGTCAATTCTTAGGGACCCAACTTTTTTGTTTCCATTTTAGGATGGGAAACACAAATTCTTCTAAAAATCGTCATGTCTCTGGAGAAGACATTGCACCGTCAGTTACAGCCAGATTTGATGGAGCATCAGGCTTCAAATTCAATGCTGAATCTGATCGCTTTGAGCTACCACCTCCAACCCAACAAAGGGTAATGTTAGAAATATACATATATAATAATAATATATATTATATATATATAATATATTGCCACTACCATGAGTATGAGACCATATAATTATAATAATAAGGTATTCCAGAGTTTTACAATCTAAACTAGACAGACTAGCTAGTAGTCTAGGTCAAGACTGGAGACAGACCCAGATCAACAAACAGGGTCTCCCTCCCTGTTCTAGCTCTGGCCTGGGCACCCTGCAAGAGCCCTATTCCCAATTTTGGTCTCCCTGACCTACAGTGGTCATTGTCACCATTTTATTGTTAGCTGCTAGTGGCATAATAATATATATATTATATCAATAAATTACACCCCTTGTCAATGTTGTCAATGTATTTTGTGAAATTACAACTCTGCAACTGATGGTACTGATAGTGATGATAGTGATAGGTGATACAACAACAGTGATACTGATAGTGATAGATAGCCTATAGCTATATACTATACAGTATATTACTATTACACTGTACTACTATAGTACTATACTATACTATAGACTATTAATATTATACTACTACTAGACTGAGACTGATATTAATTATATTATTAATAATATTATGATATTGTAATATAAATTTCCATTCAAAGTCCTAAACTTAAACCATCGCCATCTTTCAATTCTGGTAGTCAATCCCTCCACGACCAAAGCCAAAGGTAATCTATTTAAATTTAGAGATCAATAAGTTGGTCAAGACTAAGTCGAAACAAACGTTACTGTCTCCCCTCCAGAGTTACCAAGTAGTAAGGGAAATCCCGATCGGTTGACAGCAGATTGCATTCATAAATCTAGTGTTTGTAAAAAAAATTTGTGTAAAAGTAATCCTATCTTAGATAGACATAAAAAATCTATAACTAAAAGAAGAATAAAAGTTTTTGAATTTTTAATTGTAAACTTTGCCAGTTTATGATTGATGTTAATGTTAGTTTTCTATCTGGGACGGTTTCGCCCTTTTATCATCAATTGAAAAAATATGACGTGAATAAGATCTGAGTTTTTCTGAGTACCCAAAACATGTGCCTAGTCAATGTGAATCCTACCTTCGTTGTCTACCGTGACCAAAACTGGAGTCTTCCTAGCCTTGGTGGTCACAAGCCAGAATCTAATAATATGAATTATATATGATTTGTCTTGTGGGGATCACAGAAATCGTGTTTGTGAGCTGTTTTGAGATATGTTTGTGTTTGGCTCCGTGGGTTTTGGTTTGGCGCCATTTGTTTTGTTTGGTTCTGTATATATTGTGGTTTGGCACTATTTGTTGTGTTTGATTTAGTTGGTCGGGTTTGGCTATGTTTGTGTTGTTTAGTACATCTGTCTGGCCAAGTTGTTTGTGATTGTATGACTGTTTTCATCTAAGGTATCGAAACACCTTGTAGTTTCCATCTTTCTTATCATATTATGGTGTCCGTCTCGTAACCTTTTTCAGGAATTGAGTTTCCATAGGAGTTTGTACACTATGATATGAATGTGGTTTAATAA
Source organism: Dirona albolineata (assembly GCA_031763155.1). Taxonomy (NCBI): domain Eukaryota; kingdom Metazoa; phylum Mollusca; class Gastropoda; order Nudibranchia; family Dironidae; genus Dirona; species Dirona albolineata. The sequence goes on from JARFNW010088779.1 coordinate 4,614, forward strand.
AGTGACGCTGAGCACTCCGGGCTGGAAGTTGAGTGCTATATAAAAATTCTCTATTTACATTTAATTGTTATTGAGTTCTATGATTTATTTGAATTTATAAGTGCAAGTGAACAAATAATATACAACAATCAAATTTTATCATCGTGATGGAAACTTTCAGAAATCAAAGCTGCATAGTAGTAGAAATAATTTTCATTTTCTGGTTTAATTTTATTGCACTTTGAGGAGACCCACTACCGTACTAGTACTAATAATTTAAATCCTCATTTAACAGTGTCTCTTTGACACCCTAAATATTCACATTATTATAGCTTCCCTTATTCTGTTAATTTTGCTAGGCATTCATGGTCTTCTTCCTTTCTAAAAGTGCTCCTTTTTACTTCAGTTTTGACCCAGACGGAATTCAGTTGGTGACATTCATAAAGTGCATTTTTAAAAATTGTTTTAAGATACAAGATACAATATATGTTTATTGTTAATTTTGGTCATGAATGTGACTGATGCAGAAAGTGAAAATTTGTGACTTCTTATAGCTGCATTCTCCTCTATGTCTTGCTTGCATGGTCTTAAAAAAGTAATGTAAATATTGATTGAGTTACAGAAGTTAGGGGCTTTTTTATGCAGCAGATTTGATCTGGTTGTTCGGTTCCTAGGTATGTGGACTTGGGGGGGGGGGGGCATTCTAGGATATGTGGAAGCAAAGTATTATTGTTTTCGACAAATGCGACAAGGGGTTTAGAAGGTATAATTAGCCCTGGAATGCAAGTTGTATGGAAAGGAAATGAGTTCTATTTCTCATTGCCCTTGGCTGATCAATAAAATAAAAAAATGACTTCATTGTTGAACCTTTGGCTGAAAAGGTGTTTAAAAAAAACCAGGTACAGACTATAGTATTTCATTTGATGTGTCTCTTTCTCCTAACAGAGAGGCAGAGCCAGTACATTAACCCCAGGACAGGAGATATGTGAGGCAGCATCAGCCAGTCGACTTCTCCCCACAATGTTTAAATGGGAAGGGGGTGGCAAGGAGGTGCATGTTGCAGGCAGCTTCAATAGTTGGAAGTCTAAAATCCCAATGGTTAAAAGGTAATATACTGGACATTCATTATGATTTATATGTTTGATTCTGTTCTTGCAAATAGTTGTATAATAAAAAATAATGAAATAATGAAAGCCAATTTTTATTTCATCATTGCATCATGATTGAAGAAAAATTTATTTTATCTTATATACTTTGTATTCATGATTTTGTCCTTGTGCTGTTGGCCCCCTTGCGAGCATGGATTAATTTCGGCAGATTTTGTCTTTTCTTGTCTGTTGTCTCTTTCTGGCGCTGCAGCACTCTCCTACCATTATCTACTTCAGCACAACCCACTAAAGATCGCTATTTACTTTTAAAAAAAAAATATCGGTCTCCCGTTTGTGTATTATAATAATGACCGCTTTACGGCCATAACATAACTTGGAACTGATTTGAAGCAAAGGAGGCCGATAACTTTTTATGAATTGTTTTAATATTAAAACGTTTGTTTTGTGGTGGCCAAGAGGTCTCTAAGTGTCTGTACAGTTTGTTTTGGGTATTTTTCCCCCCACTTGGAGCCAGTTATAGCTTTAAATGCCGTCATTACTATGTTGTACATCATGCCACAAGCATTTCTATTCATAGCCTTATTTAACAATGCTAGCTAGTACTTTGTGTGGATTCGAGTTTCAGAGAGAATCAAATACTGTGCAATTTATGGATCATTTCTAAATTATAATGCCGTTTTTTGTTTGATATCCTCAGCCATGGAGATTTTTACACAATCCTTGATCTCCCAGAAGGAGAACACCAATATAAATTTTATGTCGACGGTCAATGGGTTCATGCACCAAATGAGGTCAGTTGGTTTGGTTTTTTAAATATTTATTTCTGTTCTGTAGTTTTTAGTCACCACTTTTATGCCCTTTTTCTTTGTATGCCAGCTTTTCTTTTGCTATATTGTTCACCCCTGAGAGTGCCGGGTCCCATGAGGTAGCCCTGCCAACCATCCCAATATTTTCCTGAGACAGTCCCAATTTTGCGACTGAAAAAATATAATGAAATATTTTATCATGAGAAAAAGTACAATTTACAATGACGTAAAATGAAGGCTATTAACTGTGCTTCTGTTTCAATTGAAATACTTTTATTAGTAATGTTTTTTAAAAACTATTGTAGTGTTGATTAAATTTGATATGCACCCTAGGTACCAACCAATGGTAATTGCTGCAGTTTCGTATTTCAGGTTATATCCCTGATAAAGACTCTGATAACTAATACATAGTCAAACACAAATGTTTGCTTGGGAGCAGTTCAAATCATTTTCATCAACTGTTTTAATTTATTCTCCTTCAGATCATCATTACTTGTCGTTCAGAAATATTAGTTACATTGCCAGCAGAAAATTTACTTGCTATTGCTAGATTTTGAAATGGAGAGTTTTTCAAGTGTATATGAAGAAGTAATACAGACAAGATTCATGCATCTTTATTTTTTGTTTGTGTTTTTTTTCTTTAGCCCCTCACCAACAGTGATATTGGTACCCAAAATAATCTGGTACGGGTGAAGAAATCCGACTTTGACGCATTTGAAGCCTTGGCCATTGATGGTCGCTCAACTGGGAAGAAAGGTGAATTGTGATAACTAGAGTCCTCAGAACAGATCATTCAAAGGGTCAATTTTAAGTCTATTCATGCAAACCTCTATCTGTAACTATGTCATCAGCTGCATTTGAAACTATTTATTTCATAAGCATGAACTTTGAATTTTTATCTAAAACTTTTGTTGTTTTTTTGTCTTTTTATTGAGGGTCTCTTTATAGCAATTACTATCAATTGATTTAGAATGAATGTGGAGTGGGCATTGTTGGTAAACAACAACGGCAGGAGATCATCACATGAAAGTCCCTTACTGAAGAGCCCTAATCGTTAACGCTTTTCTCTTTTCTCTTTTTGAATAGACCTTTACTCAACTGAATATGGTACTGACATTCCACCTAGACGCTCAGACGGGAAGCACAGCGGTCCGCCCATCCTCCCACCACAGCTTTTGCAAGTCCTTTTAAACAAAGATACACCAGCTCATGTAAGAATTGATTTTGTAATGGGTTTTTTCTTAAACCTTTTTTATTCTTTTTTTTGTTTTCTTGAAAATAACTTTTTTGCAGGCCACTAGGAATAAAACTTGATTTCCTTCCCAACCATTGTATTTGTGACGTGATACAGTAACCGTGAGCGCAAAATTTGAAATGAGGTGTCCAGGTCCATGCCCAGCCATGGGCAGCGCATGAACCTAGAGGCAAAGTCAATGGATCAAGAGTTCTAATAGGCTGGTGATCATATCGCTGTATCTTAAACTCTCTTGCTTTGATCTGTCCAGATTTGACGAGTAGAATGAGGTGACTTTGGTTTGATGTTTATCTGTCTTAGTCTTAGGCCTAACCAAAAAAAAAAAAGTAATACAGACAGGAAATTTTACGATACAAAGGCATAATTTAATAAATGCATATCAGATTGCCATCTTGTTCTCCTTTGTCGTTCCCTCTGATGAATGGTTTATGATTGCATCTTGATGTTGTTGACGATGACTTCTACAGTTCTCTGCAGACCTTCTTGGCCTCCAAGCAGGCTTCATAGTGGGACTCTACCACGATGGCCAGTGCTATCTCCAGCTTTTACTTTCTGTGCACAGAGAGAATAGAGAATACATGATGTGTTCTGTGGACTAGTGCCAGATAGATGCAGGGCTGAATCACTGAACGTCATGTTCATAAGGTGATAAAACAGCACTTGTCTGCTTCATGCTGCTGAATCTAGAAAAAAACCGCCATCTCTAGGCTGTCAATGGGCCTTGGGGGTCTGAAATGACTTCTTTTGAAAAGGTGCCAAACAAAAGGATTTGCATCCAAGGTGTTTGCTACATAGTATTGTAATCAAGATTGTTTTATTTCAAATTTGCTGTTCCTAATTTTTGTGTCTTTTTTCCCCTTTTCTTTTTATATGACAGGTGGAGCCCTCTCTTCTCCCTGAACCTAACCATGTCATGTTGAATCACCTCTACGCTCTCTCCATAAAGGTAATAATCTCTTTTATATGTGGTTCAGGATAATTTATTCCTAGATTTCATTAAAGACGTTTGATGGGTATTTGTAGTTTTAAGTCCTTTTAACCTTCAGCAGAAACAAGAGATCTGAATTGAGCTTTAAAAAAAAACCTTTGAAAAAAAGGAGAGCTGGAAGTAAAACGTTTAAAAAGCACACTAAAGGTTCATATTTATGATTGGACATGGAATTCTCAGTTTGGTGCACACAGTTTGTTTGGTGCACACAGTTAATTTCAAGATGTGGATTCATTTTTATTTATGTAAAATTGGGTAGCAATTAGGAAAATCTATCACTTATTAGAAACAAGACAGGTTAATTAGTCTTTATATTGTACTGGTCTCTTTCTTTTCTTTAAATTATTTCTATCTTTCATTCTTTTAATTTATCAGAGAAAGCAACTATCATCACAAAATGTGCCAAATCTTTTTTTTCTAAATTTTAAATTTTCATTTTTTTCCATTCTTCCTCAGGAGGGTGTGATGGTTTTGAGTGCAACACATCGCTTTAGAAAGAAATATGTAACCACCCTTTTGTACAAGCCAATCCTATAGAATAACCAATACAACCAATCTTTCAGGGCTTCAGGTTTGAAGTGCTAGAAATGTCTCGCTACCAAATTCTATGAAATGGAAAAAATTAAAATGCTTTTATTGGGAGTGGGAGTCTTTGAGACGAGGGAAGCGCAAATTTACTGTACGGAATCTTGTATTGTGTGACATTTAATATTATGTGTGAGCCAGTCAAATGAATATTATTGTCCTTAGTGATCATGCTAATTTGATGAATGATTAGGTAATATTTGAGGAAGTGCATAGTTTTTAAAAAACTCCTGCCTGACATTTTGATTTTTGTGCGAGAAGAAAAGAGAGAGAAACACTAGGCATTTGCGTGAATTTATGAGCTTTTTTTTTGTATTCTTACTGTCCTTATCAATTAGGTACATGCATTACTAAATTACAGGAACTGTAGTAAGGAATCTTCGTTTATTTACAAAACGGGTACTATAAGTTTCTCCCTTTTCTGTAAAATATCGAAAAGTCAGGTAATACAGAGTTTTAAAAAAAACCCCTCTTCAGTTTGCTACAGTGCAATGGGCATTCATTGAAAATGCTTGCGGTGAAGGTGAAAAGATCAGGGATCCGTCAAAGGCTGAACACTTTACCTTTCCATGATGGACTAACAAAATGCGAAAAAATTATTTGGTAACACGACCATGGAACTCTGATGGACACAAATAGAAAAAGTTGGGGAATGCAGCACTATAAAACTCATTTTTCTCACTTTCTGTACGAAATACATCTTTTTAAATCACAGACACGCACATATATATTATATTTGTTTTTGGTTGTTTTATACCTACAAAAACACTTTATGTAACCCAAGTGAACTGAACTCCATCTTGTTGAAAACAACAGTAAAAGCACTAAGATAGGAAGTAGGTCACCCAGGAAAAAAGAAAGTACAAATGGAAGCTGCTGTAAATGTTTGGTGTTTTTGGTGTGTTTTTTTATTATTATATAACCAAGTCGCTGTTAGTGGCCTGTGATGGCAGGGATAACAATGTCTGCTCACCAATCGGCTGAATGGGGAGGAAAAGTGTTAGAGCATCAAAGTCCCAATACTTTGTTTTCCTTATATTTATTATACTGATTCTTTGAACAATACACCTCGGGTTGGCGAGTTCGTTGAAGCTGTGTTGCATTGTACTGTGGGTATACGTGTATGTATGTGTAAATAGTTATCAGCATTGAAAACAAACCATCTGATTGAATGGTGATGATTGCTTTGCGTTAGCAGAAATTTGGTGGTTGTTTTAGATGACAATATTTTTGTATTTGTAAAAAATACTTTCATGAATACTTACATAATTTATGTAAATATTGATTATTGATGATAATGAAAAAACCATTTTATGGACGGAGATGTTGTAGTGAAGATTTATAACGTGTGCTGGTCTTTGGTGTTGGAGGATGATTTCACCCTCTTACTCTTCTAACGTATGAAGGGGAGATGTAAAGCCTTACATTGTGTGTAAGACCGAATGGCACTGTAGTGTGTATTGTTTTAATGTTGAAAATTTGTTGAGAGAGTATGTATCCAATATATGTGTTTGACACAGAGAGGGAGGAATTTAATCCTTTCATTCATTGTCTGATGTCTATTGGTTAAATTTTAACAGATTTAAAGGTCTTTTAATTTTATATTCTAAGTTTGATTACTTGTTAAGTGATAAATTTGGATAAAATAGTCTGGTGAATGGAAAAGAAAATGTATGGAAAGTTTTGTTTCATGTGTGACAATTTCTGGCAGCGCAATTACTTCAGGATATATTAAGAGTGAAAATAGCACTTTAAAAAAAAACCCCTAAAAAAGTGCTGGCCTGAAAACTAAGCGTACTGCACTTACAATAAGCCACACCAATTGGTTGGCATCTGGTCCTTGTTTGTTTGTTTTGGTTTTTTTTTGTCCGTCTAGAACTAGAATCGACTAACAATCATCACAGTGAAGGGAATACCTACTGAAATTATATGTATGTATACGGAAGCTAAGATCTAGGTTAACTGCATTGATTAAATTCTTTTTAGAGAGTTCTGGCATGTGTTATTAGTGAGGGCGGAGTGGGGATGGAATGCTGTTGATTGGCAACATGCAACCATTTGCCAAATCCTTTTGAGTTGAGAGGGGGTGAAATAATTTAATCCAATCATTTAGTAGCCTATTTCTTAAAAACATTTTTTTTACTGTTTTGTTTTTTTGTAGCATACACAATAATACGATTTTGAGATGAATCGATACATTTTTCACTGATTAAACGCAGTATTGTATTTGATTGATATTTATATACTGTGATCTGTACAAAAATTGGCAGTCAAAAAAAAAAAAGAAGGTAAACGGTTCCCCTTTCCCTTGTTTGTGTTATAATGTTGTTATTGTTATGTACAAATCAATGTAATTTCCATTTTGAAAATAAAGAATTTTCACTCATGTCAACATAGCCTCGGCAGGCCATCATTACTATTACTATTATTATTACTATGTTATTTCCACACCTTTGTGGAAGAAATGTTTGCCCTTAGTTTTTGTCTTCAGTCATGCACTAATCTGGCAAAAGAAAAAAGAAACCAAAAAAAGAACAAGAAAAAGAACAAGAAAAACTAAATCAGGAGAAAGCAAGAGGAGAAAAAAAAACTAAAGCATAACCAATGTATTACTATTATGGCTTAAGATGTTAAGTCTTAGTGATTTTGTTGTTGTTGTGGCACATTGTATTAAGTCTTTCCAATAATTTTTTATGTGTACATGATCCATTGATTAAATGTAAAAAAAAAGAAGAAATATTTGTAGCTGGTCGTGAACACTGAAATCAAATAGACGTGATTATTTTTTTTTACAATAAACAGTAAAATGAGAATTGCAGCCTATTGAGTATTCAAGCTTTCATTCAGTGGTCACATACCAAATAAATGAATTCAAGCAACATACATCATCATTATAAGACAGAAAGGATTTTATAAATATTTTGAAATGTGTTTTTTGGTTTTAGTTCATACGGGCTGCTAACTTGAGAGCGTTAAGGCCTGTTCACTCCAGAAATGACGGTCATCTGTGGAACAATTTAGATGAATCCAACCAAAACAGTTGACAGAAGGCAGTTGTCTGTGAAATTTTGTGGCAGTGATAAAAGCGAAGACACAGTCGGCCATTGGGTTTGAAGGGCGAGCATCAACAGAGGTCAAATCACATATTCATTGATACAAGACTTAAGACATATACCAAAGACCGAAATGTCTTGTGTGAACAGGCTGCTAGTGTTACACGCACAGTGAGATGAGTTAACAGATCATAATTAGTAACGAAGTGAGTGAATATTTATATATGTATATGAATTGCTGGATGTGCATCCTTGAGTCATGGAATTGGAATGGAGATTAGAATCAATGTGTTTTTAATCCGTAATGCAAAGAATTTTTCCTGGTAAAATATTCCTTACTATTACTATTATTTATATTAATGTCGCTCTCTATTAATGATAAAAGAGTTTTATCTTTGTAATGAAAAAAATGAAAAGACTTCGCTGAATAACAACACATATTATGTTGCAAGATCAGCAATTCATCTGCTGTTTGCGGGAAAATGATTGTCTCTATCTTAATAACAGATCATGATTATTTTATCGGTTACATCATTACATGTGCTGATTTAAAGTGCTTCGAGCACGGTGATGATCGTGGAACAGCGCCATTTAAATATTATTCAATATTGTATTAAACTGACGCCATGACTTTGTCGTAAAAGTCTGACAGTACAGTAGTGTATAAACAGGAATTAGCAGTTACATTATCATAATCATTTTTATGGTGGGTCACAAAGGGATGCTAGTTGTTATAGAAGATGTAATCTCCATTTTCGACTTGCTTTGTTTCTTGTGGGTCACTTGCCTAGCTATCTTTGACCGTGACCAGTTACTATTATTTCCTCAATCCCATTTATGTTTGCCAGGCATAGTTTCACAGGACAGACACATGAATTTGTGTGTGTAACATCGTGCGTTTGTCAAAGAGGGAGAAAGAGACAGGCATTCCATATTAATCCATTGGCGTGTGAGAACGTAGTGAAAGGGAGATGAGCATTCCATTTATTTTGTGACAGAGGAAAAGAGAGAGAAAGAGATGATAAATGACATCCTACATTAGGCTAGTACTAGTAGTGTAGTATTATTATATTATTATTATATCCTGTATGCAATACAAATAGAGCTACTAATCTCAGGCCTAATACAGACTGGCAACTGCCCATCAACCACCTTAAACTTAAAGGCTTAACTGAAAGTTTGACGTTGACATGAAGAATGTGTGAACTCTTGTAGTGATACCTTGTAAAGAGCTGTAAGTTATTGGAAGAGTTGAAAACATTGAATACCTACTACTAGTGCACTATATTGTTTACCGTGAGATGAGAGAATGGCTCCAAGAACATGTTAGTTAACCTCCACTTAACTAGGTGACATTTTGACACACTTTCCCACCCCTCAATGCAACATCACACTTATAATAATATAGATTATGTCTGCTGTCATGCATTTTAAATTTGTTTCTCCTCTCTCTCTGTTCAGTCACACTCTAAGTGGCTTACCCTTACCAATGTTCTCTGGTGGAATTGAACGCATAATACCATCATTTGAACATAACGTGTAAGATTCTATCTGCCTTTGATTTTAGGTTCTTATTTTCCCCCCTAATCAAATATATTTTAAATTTTGTGTTGAGTTAATGGACATACGTAATGTTTCATCCGCCATGATTTATCTTGTGGATAGGAATTGTTTCGAAAGTCTATTTATCATGCTGATTGATTGTAATTGTAATGTGTAAATTCTGTCAATTATCTTTATTTCATCAAACACTCATATTTACACTTTATATTATTATTTTTGACTGCCCTAAGGGGCATTGTTCCCTTAGTTCCTTTCATAGCTGAGGGGTATTGATACAGAGGCTATAGAAAAATTGGAAAATTTATTTGTTGGCCTTCTGGTTGGTCATCTCAAACAACACTGCATGTTGTGTTGCTCATGACCAAGAAAGGTATTTGGACACAGTAGGTTGATCCCTTGCATGTTCAATTTCCCGATCCAGCTCTCTGTTCAGTCATATGTCATAGTCTCTGTTTTCGTATGCTGGCACTAGGTATGGGGTCGGCCTCTGTACTGCTTTGAGGTACAAAAGTAGTTTGGACAACAAATAATGAAACAAAATATATTTTGTGGTGGGATAAGTACAATCAAGAGTATACATAGTTCTTAATAGGTGTGTTGAATGTGATGCAAGGAGTGAAAATGGTAGTAAGTGTTGAATGAACTTCATATCTAGTTTTTCAATTGTCTTTCATATACTATATGAACCTGATTAATGTTTGTTTTTTGATGAATTATATTTGGAAAAAAATGTCATGGATGAAAAATATCCATGACATTGACATGAAGAGGTTTTTGATTTCAATGATTCAATAAACGGATAATAAAAATGTTCTAAAATGTAATGTTGCTTTATATGTGTGTTAGTGGGTGTTAGTATACGTAGTCTAGGTGCATGCATGAAAGTTTATTCAAGATTCAAAAGTTTCCTCTTTTTAATATGCATATTATATATATAAGTATAAGGTGTCTGTAGCAAAAGTGATTAAAAATTGGGCACTGGTCATCAAGGACTTCGTATAGTTGACTGGTGATAGAAAAGAGGGAGTGTAGGTATTTGGATGCAAATAGGAAAACTCTGGATAGAGATCAATGACGAAAGTTCATCCGAACGGTAGAAAGGAAATTGATAAATAAAGAAAGAAACTCTATTTCTGATGATGTCAAGTTTCAGCTGTATTTCCACTTACTAAGCCAACACTACATGGCCGACATCGTGAGAGGAGTTAATGTTTCCAATCACTGCATTTTCTACGGTCATGAGTTGTTGACTTGGACCAGATTGCACTGTTTAAAAAAAACCAGCAGTGCTGATCACAGGTCATTCCAATGATTGGTGTCCATCTTAAGATTCTTCATCGGCATGTTTCATTGGATCTGCTGTTGTCAGCAAAGCTATGTTAATAATAAATGGCATTTATATATAGCGCTTATCCACAATCATCACCATGCTCAAACTCTAAGCGGAAGCGCTTTACAGTAGCGCAAATACAATTTTTGGACAAGGACAAATGTTGCTTACAACCTATGTTACCATGGCATGTATGAATTCGATCTCCATTTTCGTCTCTCACTGGCACTGCAACATTTCCATACTTTATTTCTTCGTAAGTACCTACCCTCACACTTATACTGGAACAAGTATACGGCATGGAATGAATGTGGAGCAGACGCTTGGGCGATAATGATGAAAAAAATGAAGACATGGCATGCAGTGACTACAAATTGACAAGATCTGAAAAATAGCTGCTAAACGTGGGAATTGATGAACCTAGGTCTGCAACTGCAATGACTTTTGACACCCATCATCACATTGGCAGTTGGACGTCCAATCACTGTGCTACTAGTAATATGCCATCATTTTTCTTCTTTCTTATTGTTATGATATTAAGATGAATCTTTAATTCTTATTAAGATGAATCTTGAATTTTTAAATGTGCAATAAGTAAAATTTTTGTTATTTCAACATTGACGGACACACCTGCAAGACCTAGTAGTAGCAAAAAGAGTATGAGAAGAATCCTTATTGTAAGTAAAACTTTACATTTACAGCCAGAGGGAGCTGAGGTAAATTTTTCATTTCATGCAATTGGCGAGAAGTAGACAAACTGTACTTTTGAACGAGATGTTGATCTGTGCGGATTCAATTTCCTTCACTGCATCAGGGCATGCTAAGAAAATATGAGAGCCAAATTTCCTAAAGGTGTGGACTTTGTGTCTTCCATGGTTCAAAATTGGACATTCTACTTGGCCATCAAAAGGTCTTATAGTTATAGGAAGATGTTTGATTTTTCACGCTCCAATCACCAATGTCAATTGCATGGTCTAAACACAGCATGGTACAGTAGTCGCTGAATGCCTGTGGCACAGTGGTTGAGTCACTTGCCTTTGTTTCGAGGGACTACTTGTTTGAATCCAGGTGGAAGCACTGTATTTTTTCTCAAGACTGTGATCCCACTTTGCAGCACTTGACTGTGGCAGACACCCGAGTTATTCCGGTCTACCCTCAGAATAACCCTAAAGACAAATTTCCGCCTACGATCTTTTTAAAAAAATATCATAACATGAGTTTATGACTGATGCCAGCATTTATCCAGTAATAGTATTGTTATACCCCAGAAAGAATACCCTTGGTCTGCTTATTTTTACCACCAGTTTCAAAAGTTACAATTTACAAATGAATTTGTAGTAGTAGTAGTAGTAGACATGAATAAATTTGCTCTACGTTTGGAACTCAAATGATAAGCATAAAATTCCTTTATAACATGATATATATATATATATATATATTATATCTATCTTTCCAACATGACTTCTTTATCTGGATAAGGAATCAGTTAAAAAAACAAAAAACAGGGGGCCAGGGGGTCTCGATACTGTAGACCCCTCCTGTCCAGCCAAACTCAGAATAAACAAATGAGATAGCTTTCAACAGTAATTATTTCTAATCTCAAATCCAAAATTGTCTACATCTATTTCAATATTTAGTATATCTACCACCCGCATCAGCATCAGATTTTAAGTCACTCAAAATGCTTTGGAGAACTGTATTAGTATCAGGACTATCTTCGGAGTCCATGAGGCGTTTTTGACTGTCTGTTCATGATTAAACCTACATGGTCACAAGCATAAACATCAGGTGATGATCCAGGCCATTTGACGTTTCTAAAGCAATCCATGACAAAGCCTTGTGCATGAATGCTATTGCGACGCAAGCTCTGCTAAAAGCACAAAAAGTGAATTCAACTTGTCAGGATGCTGTTAGAAATGCGGGTGGTAGACATACCAAATAATGAAATAAATTATGTATGATTTTGTTTGGGGGTGGGGGGTGTCTAAATATGGAAACACCCTGTATATACAGACGCTACGTTAACTGATAAGACATTTTGCAGGCAGCGAATCACTAAAATCACATCATATTTGGAGTAGAATTCAATGTGTTTAACTATATGCCAGAATGTGCTAACACAGTTTAAGTATGGACTGTGAATATGGGTACAGGTCACAATACACAATTAAGATAACAATGAGACAAAACATACAAACAAAACACAATTCTTTTATAAAATGTTTTAATGGGAAAGTCTGTGGAGTACTCTAAATGCAATAGCTTGAACTTAAAACGGTGCAATGTTACCAGCACATGGCATGCGGTCTTGACATATCTACCCAATATCAAGTGTAAGTTTGTATGAGTATAAGGAGCAATAAACAAAATTCAATTGAGCATTCATAATTGCCTGAATTGTTTGATTTGAAAACTATGAATACATTACAACTTGCCTTTCAGATCATGCCAGAAAAAAAACCAACAGATAATGTAGACTTTCATGAAAGATAACCAAATTGCATATGCAGAGGAATAAATTTGTTAAAATTGACTTCTCAATCCAGACCAAACTGCTTGCACGCAATGAGTAGTTATTTTTCCACAACGTCTAATCTTCAAACTAAAAAAAAATAAATATTTGAAATATCAACATCAAGGTTTATCACATTTAAAAACAAGGACTAATACCAAAACATTCTACAGGCTGTGAGACTTGTTGAACATTTTACCGTCTTCAAAGAAAGAACTGCATAATAAATACACTGATTTGCAGTGTCATTTTATACAGCTCTTCATTTTTTAAGTGTCAGTATCACATTCCATTTCAAGTAGCATTTTTCAACCTAAATATACTGAACCACTTCAAATCTATCCCAAACAAACTGCGCCAACTCTGCTATAATAAAGACTAGCTGTGACCAACAAAAAAATTTCTGATTTCTCTTTCTCTCTTTTTACAAGAGTTTGAGAATTTCAGCACCAGAGCTGCATGAGAGGCCAGCACCATCGGGTTCCACATTTACGCCTTTCACCACACCATCTTCAGCAACCAGGGAGAATCTATATGAGCAAGAAAGACAAAAAAACAGGGACAAAGGAGCATTACTTTTTGTAACAAAATATAATTTAACTGGTGGTTGCGCATGAAACATTTGCTTCTCAGGTATAATTAATATAGCTATATAAATATTGTACACAATTTTTTAAATACATTTGTAAAAACTTTTATGCGAAGAGTTCAAATATTCAATAAAAATTATGTTTACATATGGACGCCAATAGAAGGAAAAAAAGAAGAAGAAAAAGAGACACATTTCGAAGATTATAATTATAAGACACAATTCTCACCTTTTCATTCTCACATTTCCAAGAACAGCTGTCACATCAAATTCCAAATCTAAAGCCTGGTGATGAAAAGAGTAGAGAAGTGAATAATTTACATAGGCCTTTGCTTTATATAGATATGATTTTATCACATACTAATACTACGTAGCATCACTGCCATGCCAAAAGTCAATCTTTCCCAGCAAGAAAAGCCCATAACAACTTGCACAAGTTCTTTAAAACTCCTAACGAAACACAAATAAGGACGCTAAAAATCTAGTAATTAAAAGCATAATATGATGAGGAGATCCTGACAGACTGACCATGATGTCTGGCCCAGATATGAGTAATATTGAACAATGCATTGCTTCTTCTACCAAACAAAGTTTATTGGTACAGTGGGCTGATCCCCTGCTTGCCTTAAAATCTTGATCCATAGATTTTACAGCTCTGTATTGAGACAAGAGCACTTCGCCTGAATACGTTTTTGCTGAGACTGCGCATCGATGCCTTCTGCCTTGTACATTGTCCTCAGTCAGACTCAAGAGTTGGTCCCTACACTGTCTAATTAGGGTGCTATAGCGAACAGATAACAAACAAACTAATACTATGTAGCATCACTGGCATGCCAAAAGTCAACCTTTCCTGGCAAGAAAAGCCCCTAAAAACTTGCACACATGCTTTAAATCTCCTAATGGAACACTAAGAATCTAGTAATTAAAAGCATAATATGATAAGGAGATCTAGGTATTCAATCCCACTGTGAAATATGAAATGCAGGCATGACTTCATCTGTCCTACCTTGGCAAAAGCAGCTCCTGTATCAGCAAGGAAGTGAATCTGTAAAAATACAATTGAAAATTCAAATGAAAACCTTTAAGGTGCAAGATATGGATAAATATGGGTCCATAGAGTAAAGCTGCCTGTAACTGTCAGGCGAATTATACTAACATACATACATCTTTCAACACAGTGGGCCGATCCCCTGCTTGACTTAAAAATCTTGATCCATAGATTTTCCAGCTCTGTGTCAGGCCATGTGTACTAGTACTAGCGTGGCACAGACTTGAACTTGCACATCAATGCCTTCTCAGCCAGGCACAGAGCTGGTCCCTACACTGTTTAATCACAGTACTAAAGGGAACAAATAACAAACAAACAAACAGACATCTTTCCTCGCCACTAGCTCGGAACCTCTCATTCACACCCACGTCAAATGTGTAAAAAATGTGTAGGAAGTCTTTTTAAAGGGTTTTAGCACCATCTCGAGTCTGGTAGCCTAACCCCTCTCCACTGATGCAGCGCTTCCTTATTTTGTCTGAATGTACATATATAGATAAGCCAAAGAACTTCCAAACACATTCTTCTTCTTTATCAATCTCAGGGTTCATTAATAATAAGTAATAAAAAGTAACCTTGCTTTGTGATGTATGTAATGCTATTGTTGGTAGAAAAAAAATATGCATGACTCTCAACTTTCACTTGACATGCTGCAAATACACCCACATACACAAATCAGATGTACATTTTGACAAAATAAAGGAAGAGTAGGCTTCAGTGCATTTTCACTCATTCTTATTCAAAGCATTTGTAAATCTTATATTCAATAGTGCTAAACATATTTTTAACTCTATAGTCATTTGACCAAAATTGGATGGGTTGTCTTAAAGCTAAGGGTAATTGTTTGGCACACATTCAAAAATCCTTATTATGAGAAAATAGAAAGAAGCAAAAATAATTAAGACAATCAAATGCACATAACTTTTTAACATTTGACACCCCTTTGAACCGCATTTAAAATCAAAGCTCACTGAATAACCTTTGAAGCAATGTATGATATGAGTTAGATAAGACTTTTTAAAAGAGAAAATAGAAGAAAATAATAGAAAGACATATCAGTCAATCTTTAGCTGAATCGTGGATAAACCAAAAGACAGGCCTCCCTCCCCAGGGACTCCAGTAAGTAACAAAGGAAATGTTACGTTCTTTGTACATGATTTATCATTTAAAGAAGATAAGAAGAACCATAATATTATCAGCTCCTTATCTACAGGGGGCTTAACAACATAAACTGGGTCAACAAGAAAGCCTCCACTCCATTCTTATCAACAGCAGTCACTGGAAGGTAAACACCAATCACTGTCAATTTTATTGTTAGTGTTAGCCAGCTATTTCTACATCTCTCTCTCTCCCCCCCTCGTAATTTTGCTATTATAAAAGAAAAACCAGGGAATTTACTCATCAGGTTTCTATAACAACAAAATCTGATTGCCACGGTGACTTATTTTCTTTTTTTTTTTTAAATTACTGTATCAATTATTTTCAAAACTTGTCGGGACAGAAGCCATAACTTTGAATTGCATTTCATTTTATTACACCCTCAATGATAATGCAAATGTTTGAACTTGCACAACATTGTTGGGACC
Source organism: Dirona albolineata (assembly GCA_031763155.1). Lineage (NCBI taxonomy): Eukaryota > Metazoa > Mollusca > Gastropoda > Nudibranchia > Dironidae > Dirona > Dirona albolineata. The sequence continues at coordinate 21,014 of JARFNW010088779.1, forward strand.
GATTTCTCTTAAATGTTCAGTTGAACAACAGATTGAAAATGTATTACTATGAAAAAACAATGAGTGCCAAGGGAGGGTAAATGAAGACGAATATTATGGAAATCAGCATGTCAAGGAAAAGTAAAATAGCTTTTCAGTCAATAGATCCTCTATTTTACTTTGATAGGGAGCAAAACAATCCATGGGAGATACCTGGTAATACATACAATGCAATCGTTCCAAATACATAAACAAATGAAACATAAGAAGGCAAATATGTTATTTATCTCAGGCCTCCGAGGCCTTTGCCAAGCCGAATACTGAATACACACAAATAATGGGAGAACGATCACATGTCAACTACTTGAAGATAATCGCAAGATAAATACAGCCTCTCTGTTTACTATTACTAAGGATCAAATTTGAAATCCGACACCTATACGAATCAGCAACTAAAAAGGTTGAAAGCATGAAAGGTGGAAAACAAATTCTTCCCCTTTCCTCAAATACATATAATATAATATTATAACGGCATAAAAACATCTAATACTAATAGCATTTTTGCCACTCTCTCAAAAAAGTTTAACTTGGAGAAACTGCAAATCTAAAATTGTTCTGACATTGCAATTTAAGGGAACTGAACAACATTACACACTGTATTTCAAAACACCATTCCATCAATTCAATTGTTCTTCTTCAGTAACAACTCATTTGCAGACCCAAAATTCCTGCACTATCTCTTCTCTTTTATCATCATTTCTTTTTCTTTCAAAAATATCTCCTCACCTTTTTTCCTGAGGGATCCAAAGTCTTTCCCCAAGCAGCCATAACAAAGGGATCATTGACTGATACACAGTAGATGTCACTCACGCCTTTGGCTTGAATCTTTTCAGCCAGACTTACAAATCCGGGGACGTGGTCCTGTGAGAATGAGAAGAGTGGAATAAAGCTCAACTTGAAGCCTCACTTAAACTTAAATTGTATGGAATGATTGGTGACATCATTTAATTACAAATATCCTACTAACGATCTATATTAGGCATGTTACCCTCATCGTAACATAAGAAAATAATTATACTGATAATAATGATAACCAAACAGTAGAGTCACTAGGTGTACTGATAAGGCGGAGATTATCAAAGAAGTAGGTGTCGAGGTCAAGTAAAGGTTGTATCACAAATCATAAACATAGGAACATTCTTGAACGTAATATACTTTAGCCATACTACTGTTGTAAATCTTAAACAATAACTGTGTGTATAGTAAAGCTTCAAATAATACTGCATACTGTCTCCTTGTTTGATGTTTTACTTGTACTTGTATATTATAATAGAAAAACAAAATATAACCAAACGAGATTTCCATTTTATTATTGACGAATTGAAATTAGGACCAAACGAAATATCCATTTCATTATTCACGAATATAATTGGTCCGGGTCTTATCTTCTTATATCCACCAAATGGTTCAATCTGGCAAACAATGAGCATAGCAGATGAGAATTGAAAAAAAGTGATTTAGGAGGAAAATGTTCCCCGCCATCGACGCAATCAAGAAAAATATGATGATTTACAAATAACATCAATAAACATATAATAAATATAATAATAGGGCTATGTAGCATTTGCAAGGTTAACACACCTCACAAGGAAAACTTCAACAAGACTTTTCAAGGCCTAATATGAAAAAATTAAGACCTTTTATTCGCAAGCTGTCTGTACTATTAATTACCTGAAGACGCTTGACCACTAACATCAATAAATGGAGTGGGAAGGTGTCACAATGACTCATACACTACACGCATGTAAATTAACAATGCTAATCATTCAGGAACACTATACAGTAAATTGTTTTACTAATAAATAGTTTGAACACATACTTATAGGAAATGTCACTTATACTGGGCAAAAATCACTTATTAGCTGGAGATAATAGAGAGAAAGTAAGAGTGAGTGAGTGAGTGAGTGTGTGAGAGAGAGAGAGAGAGAGAGAGAGAGAGAGAGAGAGAGAGAGAGAGAGAGAGAGAGAGAG
>JARFNW010088780.1:0-13168 GCA_031763155.1 Dirona albolineata
TCTCTCTCTCTCTCTCTCTCTCTCTCTCTCTCTCTCTCTCTCTCTCTCTCTCTCTCTCTCTCTCTCTCTTTCTGTTCCAAAAATTCATAACTTTAATGGTTATTTTGTCATTCTGATGTTGTTGAAACATGATTAGGTTTAAGTTGTTCATAAGGTAATATGCACAATGTAGGTAATAAATCAACAACAAAAAATAGTCTCAAAACGTCAGCAGCCTCAGATGGGAATGAAACCACAGGCAAACCGGGCAAACATGCTCTCCATTACACTATTGTGACTTCCGACATTTAAGACAATTTTTAAGTTTATATTGTGTCTATTTTAAGATCTTTGTATATTTCCTATGGACGTTCACCTTCGGTTTAGGGTGAAAATTAAAAAAATTTAAAATTAAAATTATTATGTTAACTAACAACTCCATTTTTTTCTCCGCCTAGTGAGATTGCGTTTCATGAGAAATCTTCTTCTAGAACCTGGCCAACTGTAAATTTTGCGGTAAGAACAGTTTTCATGGCTACAATTTCTGCAATTCAGTGATCACTTAAAGCTATTCTGTATTTGTCAATCTCAATGACAGTGTTATTGTAGAAGCTGAAAAGTTAATGTAAAAATGAGGACAATGCTAGTCCCGAATGAAAAAGAGAAGTTGTAGTGATCGTTGTGGAAAATAGAACAAGCAAACAGAAGGAGAAAAAAGGGTGAGATATGTATGAGAAGAAAATTAAATAGAAAAATTAAAACATTTGATATAATAAGTGGATTAATATTTCAGGTAAATGATCGTATAAAATATAATATTGTAAAAAATATTTCACCAGAAACTGTTGGCAAAGGCAATTTGCAAAGAACATACTTCTTCTAATCTTTGTATGGAGGACCTTAATACTATGGATGAACTGAAGCTCAGGTAAGCAAGTGCCAAACAAGGAAAACAATCTACATTAGATTTGTGCAAGTGTTATATTTCGACTTTAAAAGAATAGTGCACAGCAAACAGACAAGTTTGGTGATCATAACGCGAGGATTGGTTATGGTAAAGATTTGTTTGTTATCTGTTCCCTTTAGATGATTAAAGAGAGTAGGGACCAACTCTGTGTCTGGCTGAGGACATTGTACAAGGCAGGAGGCATCGATGTGCAGACCCATGTAAAACATATCCAGGTTAAGTACAAGTCTGTGCCCCACTAGTACACATGGCCTGATGCTGAGCTAGAAAATATATGGATCAAGATTTTTAAAGCAAGCAGGGGATCAGCCCACTGTGCCAATAAACCTTGATTGGTACAAGAAGCAATACACTGTTCAATATTACTCATATCAGGACCAGACAGCATGATTTTGTAGCCTTGGGTGTTCACCCAACAGCTATAGAAACTGGAAATTTTACCAAAAAGGCAAATATGATAAAGAACAGTAACTAAAATGTATATATAGCTCTACAAAGTGTAAACATTCATTTAAAAAGATTATCTATGTAATGTATCATTAATATTTTACCAAGTCAGATTGCATTCATGCATCAATGGTGGTGGATGTATAGCTATTGGTTAAAGTCTGATCATTCACACAAGCTTATACAATAACAATACTTAATCAGACATATATACTTAACTAAATAAAAGAAGATAAATTCCCTTTATTCATCGCACGGGGGAATTTATCTTTATGGTCTATTCCGAGGGTAAACTGGACCAACCCAGGCGTCAGCCACAGTGAAACACAGCAGGAGTGTTGGTGGCCAAACAGTGAGCACAACTCGACTGTTACAAGCAACGTCTATCGTGGCTAGTGAATAGACAGTATCTAAATCTGTCAACGACAAAAATATTCATAATGAATTGTATTGGCTCACCGGCACTTGTCCGTTGGAGACTGACGTTAAATTCAGAGATCCCCTGGGTTGTTTGTCCTTGACCAAAAAAATTGTATTCGGGCCTAACAAAACAGGCAGTGTGTGGTGTATAAAGTGTTTAGTGTTCCGTTGCTTCCCCGGGCCAAATGTGCTATTGTAAAGTGCTTAGAGCATGTTAACAATCGTGGATAAGCACGATATAAATGCCATTATTAAAATATAAACAATTGCAAAGTGGAATTAAGAGGAGAGAAAAAAACCAGTCCTCCCACCGGGATTTGAACCCACAATCTTTCGAATCAAAGGTGAGTGACTTAAATTTTATATATAGCCTACCATCCATCTCCCTCATCTATAAAAACAGGTGGGGGATGTTGACACAGAGGTGTGAGGAAAAAAGGCTTCAGAGTAACACAGGTGTTAATAAATATTTCTTTTAAATTATAAGATTCTTATATTTTCAATTTTTTCAATATTTTTTTAGAGAAAATTTCATTCAGGTAAAAGTTTACTTTGAGACCCTCAACTATCAAGTCTGGAAGGAGGAGAAATCTTACACTGTAAGTAAACGTCTATGTTACTGGTGTTGTTCAAAATGGTCTATATTGTGGCCATTATACTCAGACCAGCTGATGAAAAAAAAGAAAATATGATTAAGATCAGTGAATGAACTATACAATTAAACTGTTTCCACAAAGAGGGCAGTATCTTGGTTCTTATTTCCATCTTCGTGGGAAAGGGTTGAATTTTTTTAGGCTGAATTACTCAGTAGCCGAGACCATTCTCGTGCAGCAGCGCTGGTGGTCGCATGCTAGGATACATCTATGGCTTAACAGTGAACTCAATAGCAGGAGTGGCCCCAAGTTGGACTTCACAGGGAAGCTAGGAATAGCGGGTGGCCAAGGGGAACATGGAAGAAAATTGCTAAAAGGCCAGAAGAGTAGGGGACTCTCAGGAGTAGCCGCTATGAAATATGGATTAGAAATGTGGTGCTATCGATGAATGCTAAAAATGAGTTGGATACAGAAAGTGTCAAATGAAAAAATACTTGAAGATGTCAACAGACCACAAACTTTACATCAAAACATCATAAAAGCAAAAGCTGCATGATGTAGACAGATTATAAAGGGGGATAACATCTGTGGAAAAGTAGATGAAAATAGAGGAAGGGGGAGACAGATAGAGTGATACGTGATTAGATAACATAAATGGAAAAGTAGATGGAAATAGAGGAATTGGGAGACGGATAGAGTAATATAGGGCTAGATAACACCATAGATCATAAATTGGATATTCATTATATAATAGTAGCTGATTGAGAGGATAGTAAATCAGCAATTAAAAATATTTCATCAACTCAATTTTAACTCTCTTGTCTTTTTTGTAATCAGGAGTTCCAATTCATTTCCGACATCGGTGGGACAGTGGGACTGTACGTCGGCCTGTCAGTACTCAGCGCCTTTGAAGTCATCCACCTTCTGATATCCATTTTCCGGTACATTTGCTGTGGTAACTGGACTAGGAGATAAATCAACCAAGATTCAGATTTTAAGGAGATAAGATTAGATGGATCTGGGAGCAGATCTCTGAGGATATCGTCATTATCGATAAAATTTGTTTGTACTGTCATCCCTCTGATCAACATCACTGTTTTTATTGGTACAGATCATTTTGCTTAATCGCTATTCTTTGAATAAGTTGCAATCAAGAAGCATTTACAAATAACCGCCAGAATAAAAAATTACACAAAAGCGATAATAGGGCCTAGGTGATAGTCACCATGACAAGACTAAATCAGAATGGCAGTCATAGTGGTGCTAAATAGTGTTCACCGCCATTTCTGTATCTGTATCTGTTTCGTTACGTGAAATTATCCAATTCTAGCGTATATTTGACAGGTGGATGAAAAAAAATCATCGCTGTTTAAATTCACCAGAAAGCCACGAAAATAATATCACAGTGTCCACCAACACAATATGAATACAGGGATGCAATCTTTCACACAAATAATCTAGAAGTTCTATAGAATTTTCAGAAAAACACACGGAAATGCACAGAGCATTGATATTGCAGCCAACCGGCGGCCGGCGCAAACACATCTCACTATGCAATCACGAATACAATCAAAATGATTTTTAAAAAGCACAATAAAAGTCATAAAAACTATCACATTCACAGACTCTGCAGAGAACACAACAAACACGTCCTCCATATTATTGAACGCTTTTTTTGTTTTAGCTTTTTAGTGATGTTATGAGGTACGAAAGTTATGCCCAAAAAATCGTCAATTGTCACTTCTGCTAAATTCTTATTCTGTGGAGTGGTCTTTTTTATATTATGTTGTTGTTCCTAATAAAGTACAAGCCCTATCCCTTTCCCTATAGATGCCCAATTTATATCCTTGTCTTCCAGTATGTGATGCTAATCCTTCTTTTGTTCACTGCTCTATTTTCCCCCACAATCGTATCATGTTTTTTAACATCCAATGCAAGAGGGATACAATCTGAGGAAAATATAATCTATGATATCCTGACACAATAACTATAATGACAACAAAAAGATGAGGTAGACAAATACTAGTTACTGATAGAAAATGTCATGACTATCACTCTGTTGGTCAATTTCTGTAGTAGTAGTATCGTTTGGCTACACTTCAAGTTCGTTATCATCAATCCAGGCCTGTTAGTCCTCGTCACATCTGTTGATTGTGTCGTAGCCTCGTCCCAGTCTGGTTTCTAAACAGTTCAACACCAGATGGTCAGTGTTCTGGGGATTTGTGTGGCATTTAGGGCATGTTGGTGAATGATTCAGTCCCCATCTATACATGTTGGACGCTGTTCTGGCGTGCCTGCAGCGTAGTCTGTTGGCAGCCACCCAGTATTTTCTTTTCGCCTCATTTAGGCCGGGGAGTCTCTCGCATGGATCGATTATTAGATCGCCTCCTGTTGGCCTGTCACCGCTCCATTCCTGTCTCCATGCCTCGTTGATGTTGAAGTCTTCTTTTTTTGATAGATAGGTCAATTTCTGTGAAACAAACCTTATATTTTATTCCAATGGAATTCAAGTAACAGCACCGGTTTCAGGATTCAATGCTTGTACTTGATTCAATCGTTAATCCACTGCACACCTGGAATATTCAGTATACAAAAATGGGATGTAAATTGTGATGAATAACTCCTGATTTGTTTATCAATAAATACCAATTACCTCTTTTGCGTAAGGTGATTAAGCAACTGCTTCAAATAATAGAAAGTTGAATTGAAGACGGCACACTATGTTTGCTAATCCAATATTAGCATATTCTATATCTGATTGATGTCTGCATTTGTTTTGGGTTTTTTTAATACCTGGAAAAGTATAAAAGATTTGAATGTTGCTCAATATGTATACAAAAATCATAGCACATCTCATTTGTTTTGTTCAAAATCTGCATTTTTATGACAAAAAACGTTTTTCTTGCCAAATCATGTTATGGTGTGTTGATATAATATATTGCTATTTAAATTTTAAAACTTTATTCATATTATGCATACATTTCAAGAGAAAATATTTTTATTTTTTTGTCATTTGCTTTAATACATATCCCTTGAGTGAAGGAATTAAACATTTTCTCATCATATTATACAGTGTAGCACGGAAATCTCAAAACTAGCTGGTTGCGTCTTGACCATGTTTGAATTCAAGATTTCTGTATGTACAATTTTCCAAGGAATTAAATGAATGATAAGAGGAGACATAATCATGGATGATTTCCATACACCCCTTATCACTTCACAGTACCCAAAACAGACCAAACCTATTCTCGGTGACATGGAAAGACTACACACACTGTGTTAGTGGAATTAGAATGGTGGATAGGTAAGCTTCCCCGAGAAATTTTAACAGGGTGATTTTGAAATTTGGTCATTCAAGATTTGTATATATGCGTGCTGCATTCTAAATTGAACAAAGCATTGAGAGTAGATATCACATTGGAAACTTTGTGCACCAATGGGTGCAACGTAATGGGATGGGCACCATCATAATGATAATAAGAGAAATGTAGACAAACCATAATCTCAAATAATATGCGATTATTGATATCATCAATGCAATAGAAAGTTTATCCAAATCTGTTCATGCAATGTTTGTGTAAGTTAATGCACTTCAGCAACTTGCCTAAAAAGTTGTTGCCTTGTAAGACACTGTTCTGATTAACTTTTACCGCCACTGGCTATAACCCACCCTATTCGCCACTCGTGGGTCTTTTTTTGACCCAGTGACTCACAAATCTCTCTTTGCGCATCCATGGGTAGAATGGAGGTATACACAATATATTTTTCTCTTTCAGTGCATCACTGGATCAAAAAGACCTGTGAATGAATGAGCTATGAAATTCATATTGTTACAAAAACAATTAATTGAAAAATGATTTTGATAAAACTGAGAAAACAACATCACACTCCACTCGAAAAATGTTTGAAGTAAGCATATTTAGAGTGTCAAGAGGCTATTTATTCATTCAAAGACACAATGATTTTGGATATGTACACGGGGTGGTGTCAGTTAGAACCACGAGTGGCGGTAAACGTTAATTACAAATTTCATGCAGATAAACATAACGTTAGTAGTAGATCAATGATTCCATTGTTATTGATTTTCTTGATACACTGTTTATGTAGCTTATCATTTCACTGTTTTTTCATCATTATGGTATCAAAGTTTGGGGAAATATATTTTCATTTTAGTTTTAACCAAATATTTTTATAGATGGGAGTTGTTAACTTCAGGGAGGATCTCAACCCTTTAGATTTTTACAATTTTGAATACAAGTTTTAAATTTAGGATTTGTTTACAAAATGAATGATATTATTCTGTTTTGACAATAAATCACCTGCCTCTGGTAAAATTTCCAGTTTCTATAACTGTTGGGTGAACACCTGAGGCTACAAAATTATATTGTCTGGTTCTGATATGAGTAATATTGAACAGTATATTGCTTATTGTACCAAACAAGGTTTATTGGCAGAATGGGCTGATCCCCTAATTGTCTTACAAATCTTGATCCATAGATTGTCCAGCTTTGTATCAGGCCATGTGTACTAGTGGGGCACATACTTGCTCTTAACCTGCACATCAATTCCTTCTGGCTTGTGCATTGTCCTCGGCCAGACACAAAGCTGGTCCCTACACTGTTTAATTACGGTTCTAAATGGAACAGATAACAAACAAACAATACTCCACTACACTGAATAGTATAATGTTTTCAAATATGTTATTTTTTAGTTTTGCGGATATTGGGCTTTTATGCATAGTGTTGTGTACTTATTATTTTTCCTGCATGTCTATTCAGTAACCATTTCTTGACCCATGCTTACAGTTTCCTCCTTGTCTATCTTCTTTTGAGTTATTCCTCATTTCCATCTCCTATTTCTCTTTTCTCCTGCTTTATTCACCCAAATAGATCAGTACACAGTTAATATATATGCCATATGTTGTCACGTTTCTTGGAATTTTACTTTCACTTTTTAGCATAGGATTATAGAAAGTATGGATCATGTTTGTGTAGCTGTTCTCTTTAATTCTTATCTCTATCTTTACCTTGTGCTTATAAGTTTGTATCATTTATAAACTACATTTACCTACAAGACTTTTGAAGTTAATATATTAAATGATTTGTGTTCATATGATATTCAATGATTTGTGTTTTTATATATATCATTTAAACCCCAGCTGAGTACAGTAAATCTTAAAAGATGAAATACTAATTTTAAAAACTCAATCAAATTTATTACTTATTGGACATAAGTTTTAACTTTCTAAATATCCAAAGCCAAGCTCTTGGAATTATAAGACATCCAAAATTTCTATTTCACTTTACTCTCATCGGCAAAAAAAATTATTACCTATTTTGGAAACTTAAATTGAGCTACAAATGGCAAGTTGTAATTTTTTTTCTAGAAATCCAATCCATTTCTAGATTAACGTCCAGCATTTAAATTCTACAGAGGTATTTTTACCTGGCAAAATCTTTCAATAAAAAAAAGGCGTAAAATAGTATTGAGCACTCCATAATTAATTATCCTTCATTCGTAAATTTGAAACTTTAGCTTTGTTTTCATTGTATATTTAATTTACCACCCGTGATAGTAAAAGATGGGACACTTATGTTTGTTATTGCTTTGTCCTGAAAAATGTTATATTCTAACAATACTTAATTTTTTTCAACATTGTATTGAATATTCTACATCAGTTCATTTTTTTGTAAACGTGATGTTCAATAATGTGGCCGTATTGTTTGCCTCCTGTTGAAATATTTCAAGTATAATATACACACACCCAAGAATAAGCTTTCAAGGATCAGCCCAGCTGGCCACATGACACAAGTATTTACTACTAAGTTTGATTTTACTTCTCTTGTGATGTTGAATCACTCATCTCAGTAGCAACCTTTTAAAAATCAAACGAAACATGTGATTTAGAAAAATCAAACGAAACAAAAACCCTAAAACAATTTTCCAAATCCTTTAAATTTGAAAAGCAAAATGATACATACATAGCAAGGCAGTAGTTAAAAGTGACCTGTACTTTGTCATTGTATATATTTTCCTCGGGCTCTTTAATATACTTTGCTTGGACATAGCATTGAAACCTGCTGTGTGTGCTTCTAGACAAGAAGACTTATGTGTTTATATTTCCTTTCATGAATATGCAGATGAGGATCAGATGAGGGTCAAATGAGAGCCAGATTAGAGAATAGATAAATTGTATCATAAGAGAGTAAAGCAAGACTTGAATTTAATAACACTGCTTCATTTTACGCTGAACACAGCACATATTATTACATTATGCTTCTAGCACAAAAATCATCACTTTGATATTCCTTTATAAAATCTCTTGCGATCAGGCCAAATGAGTCAGAAGTTGGTATTTTGACAAATGGAGTTATTGGCACAGCAAATTTTTTTTTTCTTCCTTTTTCGAGTGATGGACAAAATTAAAGCTTGTACATTTATGAGCTCACATATTCACACTTATCAGCATTTGAAAATGCTGAAGTACATAGGCAGCTAATATTTGACGAAGTTGGGTGTTTCTCAGACCTAAGCACTGACTTAAAGAGAATAATAGTCTCACTTTGCTGTGAATTTTATGATAAGGGAAGTAGCCATGCACAACCATTTTGTATGTTATTTATTTGACCTGTAGAACAGAGTCTGGGGCAGCCCTATGTCAAACTCATTTAGTCTGAATGGGAGATACATACTCTTTGCTCACGTCTCGAATTGAAAACCCTTTCAATCACATGATCAATCACCCAAACAGTTGTGTTTTACATGTGATACTTTTTATTATATTTTGTTTTTCCTATTAGCAAAATGATATATACACAGACATGTTTTAATGTTTTGTTAAAATGTAAAAGCTTTTTTAAAATATATTTTGCTATCAATATTTTAAAAGTGCTATCATGTTTTGATTAAATTATGATGTAACTATAATATAGAGTTCTTTAATGTTGTTGAAGAGCCTTATTTTTAATATATTATATTGGAGATATTATAGTGGACATGTTATAGCGGAGATGTTATAGTGGAGATGTTATAGTGGAGATGTTATAGTGGATATAGTGTAGAGGAGATGTTATAGTGGAGATGTTATAGTGGATATAGTGTAGAGGAGATGTTATAGCGGAGATGTTATAGTGGAGATGTTATAGTGGATATAGTGTAGAGGAGATGTTATAGTGGATATAGTGTAGAGGAGATGTTATAGCGGAGATGTTATAGTGGATATAGTGTAGAGGAGATGTTATAATGGAGATGTTATAGTGGAGATGTTATAGTGGATATAGTGTAGAGGAGATGTTATAGTGAGTATATAATATTCATCATAGGTGAATTTGGCTGGGTATTTTTTCCAAATTTTTTTTTGAGTTCAACTCATTTACACAGAGCCATAATGATAATCAATGTTTTCAGATTTAGAATGAAATGGATCGAGTTTAGGAATGAGGGCTGCCAGAAGCTAAAATCCAAAAATGAGATATGCAAAAAAGGGTGAAAATGGTGAAGCTCCAAGGGTAAAACAAATAACAATACAAAGAACGTTACACATCTCCCCTTCATCAGCCAACAAGCATAAAACATAAAACACAAATATAAATTTTCAAGCTGTGTGAATCAAGGCGATATTGAAGCTATGACGACCACAGGTCACGTAACTTGATCATTTTCACCCTTATTTTTTTGCATACCTCATTAATGGATTGCGTTTACGAAACCAAATTCTTCTCTTTAGTATTTCAATGAAAATTTTGTAACTGATATGTTATATTGTATTGCATTATTATTTGTTATATTACACTATGTTATATTATATTGTAACTTGTATTTTTCTGCTTTGTGTAATACATTTTTATAGCAAAATCGTGTTTGGTACTTTATATATTTTTCACTCCTATCTGATAAACTGATTAATTATTAGTTCTGATGTATTCTAATGTAGTTAATAATCTTTGTTAACCGTGTGATCACCTGGTTGGATTTTCTTGTGCCATTTTTTTTACTCTTCCTCTTGCTTCTTTTTCATTTTTTTTTCATCCCTCTCTTTCTTATCCTTAGACAGAAGACACAGACAATGACAAAAGAGAGATATAGCCCCACTTTGTTGTGGAATTTATGATAAGGGAAGTAGCCACAGTGTACAGGTGTACAAAGCAGACGGCATCGATACCCAGACCTAGCTAAAACGTATCCAGGTTTTAAGTGCAAGTGTGCCCCACTAGTACACATGGCCTGATACAGAGCTGTAAAATGTATGGATCAATATTTTTAAGGCAAGCTGAGATTATGGGATTATAATCTGCAAGCAGGACATGCTGGAGGGCAACCTTGTAGGCACACCATACTATTCTCTGCCTCTGTCTGTATGAGGTTATTCATTCACACCAGAGATGAATGAGTAAAAATTGTGTGAAGAGTCTTTCCCAAGGACTCAATATCAGTCCCACCATTGCCAGAAATCTAAATAGAGACCTTACGATCCCAAACCTTGCAGCCTAACCACTCAACTGCACAAAGCTAATTCAGCAATACACTGTGAATACATCGAATCAGAATCTAGGATAACAGGGTGATAATCCCAGTTTGTCTAAAACCCTGTTGTAAATCCATGAGCAATGTACTGTGCAGTCAAACAATGAGGATAAAGAACAGGAGCGTAATCAGCACAAAGTATTAGTAATTAGAACGTGTGATGGCGCCTTGAGTAATAAACTGGGAACTCAATACATCAAAATCTAAGACAACAGGGTGATCAGTTCAATGTGTTTAAACGTGTGTGGTAAATCCATGAACAATTTCGATACCTTAGATTTAGACCCCGCTAGACGGATAAACTGAGAATAGATAGAACAGAATAAATGGAATAGTAATCATTTCTTATCTCAAATCCAAAATTTCATACATTTATTGCAATATTTAGTCTGTCTACCACCCGCTTTTCTAACATCATCCAGGTGAGAGAAATTCACTTTGTGTACTTTTAGCTGAGCTTGCGTTGCAATTAGCATTCATGCGCGGGGGCTTTGTCATGGATTGCTTTGGAAACGATGAATGGCCTGGATCATCACGCGATTCAATATTTGGGACCATGTAGGCTTAATCATGAAAAGACAAAAGCCGGAAAAAAATTATCACCAAAGATTGTCCTAATAATACGGATCTCCAAAGCATTCTGGGCGACTTGAAATTTGATACGTCTTACCTCACTCCTTTGAATGCTTTTAGAAAAGCGGTCGGTAGACACACTAAATATTGAAATAAATGTATGAAATCTTGGATTTGAGATTAGATATAATCACAGTTGAAATCTATTCCATTTGTTTGGTTTTATCTTTTCTGAGTTTGGCTGACCGGGGGGAGGGGTGGTGTTGGGGGAAGGGGGGGGGGGTCTGAGTTCCCTTACATTGTCATATTATCAGGTGGGACCAACAACAACACCAACTTCCAATTGCTTTTATGTCCACCCCTCAACAAATATCGAGGCCGGGATGGGGGAAAGGTACTTTCACTGCCATGGGTGATATAGAACACCAAGGCTACAGAAATTGTTTGTTTCTCATCTGGAGAATTCACTGTTGGCGATGTACAACACCAAGGCTACATACACTGTTGGTTTCTCATCTGAACAGCATTGAATGTTGTATTGCTCATGAATGACCAAGAAATGTATTTGTACACCATAGGCTGATCTCTTGCTTGTCTTAATTTAATCATTCATAGACTTCCCAGCTCTGTGTTCAGCTGTGCGTGTTGGTCGGGGCACCTATGGGCTTGCATGTTGGAGTTGGCACATACATTACTTTGCGGTGTAACGTGTTTCAGGTAACAGAACAATACAGTCACTTACGAAAGAAAGAAAACAACAGAACAAGGTTTTAGATACCCTTTAATAATTATATAAGACAATTTACTTTGAATGGAGAGCTAATGCATGACGCATTATGATCAATTCAGACAGTGTCCTAGCTGCCACATGAGTCTAGCTTAATTTGACAAATGAGAAAGTCGTACAAAAAACGCCTGTCATTGAAATATTACTTAATACGTAGGTATGCGTCAATATAATAAATATAAATATTTAAAGTACATTTTAAAAAAAATGAATTTTCACCTGTCATATTATGAACAGCACAAATAATTATGGATGCTTTGAGTGAGTTATTAATGAATGGATGAAGTAATATTTGAGGATAAAATGTATCACTATTCATAAATGAAATTATTATGATAATGTTAATGTTTGTTTGTTTATCGAGCCCCCTTTATAACACAATAAGCATTGTAGGGGCCAGCCATATGTCAAGCTCTGAAGGGTGCACATGACAAATGGAAGTAAATTCAAATGCCAATGAGGACTTACCCCACTCATCACCTAGCACATGGCTGGAAAGACTCTGCATCAGGAATTAAAGACGAGCAGGTGATGAGCCCACTGCGTATATGTTTTAAGAAGATTTATAATTAAGAAAATCGTTTTCTCTGTGATAACTTTTCTCATTGATTTTTTAAAATATTCTTTTTGGTTTTTTTCAGGTTCTGGGACACAAAGAAGGTTTGAATGTAATGGAACAAGCAGATCCTTTATTTCTCCTAATTGGCTTACCTACGATACCATTGATGCTCGTGCTTGGCAAAATGGTCAGATGGGAAGATTATATCCTCAGATTATGGCGGAAGCACTCTTCAAAATTACCTCTTCTCAATTACCTCTTCCCAGACGGTAAGACTTTCTTTTATTAATCTTTAGTTTCTTCTACTTTTATTTTGGGTT
>JARFNW010088891.1:0-11370 GCA_031763155.1 Dirona albolineata
TTTGTTCTAGCATTCTTCATAATGCTTAGGACGGGAAATGAATTGACTGTGTAAAACCGGAAAATGGCGGTGACAATTGCTGGCTGGCTGTCGCTCGATTGCGGTTGAAACAGTAGCGGACCACACACGCAGCGAATGACTCATCGTCAACGAACTAAGATATCACAAAAGTGACGCCGTGTATAGAAAAGTCAATGGATAATATGTATGGAAATTATAAGATACAACAACAACAAAAAACAAAACGAAAAAAAACAATGCTTGGCACTAATGGTAATAAATGTCAGTCATCTTGAATTTATTTTTTTTCTAACACTAGATATTATAGTCTAAAGAGTCTGAAATAATTTTTTACCAAATGAATCATACCTGTTGGAGACATTTCACTACCGTCATCAGACAAAAGGGAGGCTACTGCCTGGAGGATCTGGTCCCCAAGCAGCGTGGCATTGTCGCTCAACTTGATAAACTGAGCAAATACTTCCATTCCATCTGACGATTTCAAAAAAGGCTTCACAGAGCTAAGCCCTGTATCAGAGTCGGAAACTGAAATACACCATTTCAATGCAATATTAATATATTAACTTTGATTGGGGTTTTGGCTTTCTTTTTGCATGTAAATAGCATAATATGTATGTTAATAAAAGTATCAAATGAATGCTTTAAAAATGACATGGCATTATAGGTAGCAGATATTGGGCATAGCAAACTTATAGGATACATATAACATTTACCCGCCGGCTTTTTTTCTTCCTTTTTCTAATATTCATCTCTGCCAAATCAATATTAACATTCTTACAAAAACAAAAGATACCAATATGAAAATAAAAGTAAGTGTTAGACATAAGATATAAACATCAGCTTTTCGGTTTTCAATTCCCGAGAAATCCAATGATATCCAATAAGAAATCAAACGGCCATTACCAGCATCAGAGGGGCGGGACACAATGGCCTTGAGGGTTTCCAAAATCAGTCCAGCCAAAAATTCAGTCACCTGTAAAAAAAAAAAGAGAAATAAGGATGTGAAACTTTACAACAGAACAAAAAATTAAGTCAAGCAATGACTTGACGGTGCTGTAACCATTTTTTGTTGAATATAATATTATCATATCCACATCCTCATGTTTATCGAGTCCCCTTTATACTGCAAAACGCAGCCACATGTCAAGCTCTGAAGGGTGCAACGACAAATGGAAGTAAATCCAAATGTCAAAGATGACATACACCACTCATCACCTAACACATGGCAAGAAAGATTCTGCATCAGGAATTAAATATGAGCAGGTGATGAGCCCACTGCAATGTAAAATTGCAAGTTTCATCCATTGGAGATGTCTAACATTAGCTCATACCTATAGTTGTCAAGTGATTCATTCAAAAAGGAAATACATAAATCTCTAACAATCAGACTATGTTGTCTCATCTGAAAAATGTAAACATTGCACAAGGATGATGACATACAAGCAATCCATTTCAAAACATTTGATTGCCGTACTTTCCTTTGCCTTGTAAATCATACTACAACACTAAAAAAATAAAAAACCTATCAAAATTCTTAGAAATTCTTTTTAATAAAAATGAAACTCAAACCTCCTCATCCAAAAGTCCACTTGTGGAAAGAAATTCCTTAGCAAGGTCAAATTTTTCCCCATGACCAGCTCTAAGAAGTTTGTGAAGGGTGTCAAACTCATGCGCCTGAACGATTTCTTGGTATGGCACATCAAGAATCTGGAGAAAAAAAACCCCATAAAATATAGGACTAAAAATTCACACCTCTGCCTATTGCGGTGACAAATAAAAATAAAAACATAAGTGCAGAAATTTTCTTACGAGCTATCAAAGCAGTGAAAATCAGCAAACAATATTCCAAAGGAAGGCAGCTTTGTCCATTGACCTCAATAAAGACATGTCTCTTCTCACAAGCTACAATCAAAATTAGCCCTAGAACATTTATCATCCATGGCTAGCGACAAAGGCAAACATGAATAGGAAGAGAGCAACAAACAAAAAAAAAATCAAAAAATCAAAATTAAAAATCAATCTTACACAGGATGGAAATCATTGTTTTTTAGAGTTGAAGAAAAAAAACCAACCAAAAAATAACTCACTTCTGCAATCTTGAAACATGTAATGATTCTCCGACACACTTGCTCTCCCTTCTTGCAATGTTCACACAACTTTTCCATAATTTTGATGATTTCCATATGTTTGCTTGCCATCAAACTTTCTTCACTTGAGGCAGAGTCTACGCTGTCTATGCTGCAGGCTGGTATAACAAAACAAAAACTAAATTTGCTAACCTTGTCTACAGAGCCACATCACAACTGTAACATTCAGCATTATATCATTTTCAGACATAATTTTCATTGTCTGACATAAATTCAATAATACTACAGATTGATGATGGATGACTGACTCCTGCTGGATTGTCTGGGCACAACTGATGAAGGACATTTGCGATGGTGGCGGAGTGTTTAGGCTACTCACCTCAAGGTCAAGAAATTTACTAATATGATATACCTAGCCGGCTGCTTTACACTACGTTCCCAGAGGAGCTGAAAACTACTTTGTATGAAACAAGGGATAAATGATGTGAAATCTGTGAGACTGCGCATTTATGGGAAGATAGAATTTTAAAAGTTTATCTTCCTGGATAGTTTCTTGGGCAAATTCATGACTGGCAAAGCCTGATCCATCTCCAGACCAGGCTTATTTGCAATTCTCAGAACTACAATACCAAGGGTGTTATTCATCACGACTGAATTAGACAGACAACTTCATCTAAAAGACCTTGGTTTGTTGATTGTGATGGAGGTTTCACCCTTATCTTTGGAATAATTAGTACAAATAACTAGTATTCTAATGGCTGGCATTGTGTTTTCTATGCTGATTTTTTACCATAGTCACTGTCGCCTGATCTTCTTTTCCATAGATTTTCATGCTCTGATTCAACATAGCATTATATTATATCATTTCCATAAATATTTGCTCATTGTTGACAAGAGAAAGTAAATATATTTACAAACACAGAACAACGACAGATACTTACAGCTAAAGGATCTAAATTTGTTGACCATGATGGAGCTCAACCTTCTCCTTGGGTTCATCTTCGTTACCAATATCCTCATGGCTGGCTCTATGTTCTCTATGCTGATTTTACCACACGACAAGGCAATACATGTCTGTTAGAATGAAAGGACAAAAATGAAGTAAATTAAGTCTCATACTCTTGCCAAGGTGACAGCTCCCAGTTGTCCTGTAACTGAGGGGTACCCACTTGGGTAACAGTAAAAGCAAAGTGTTTATCAGTGAAATGTATGGACCTGATGGGTACATGTTGTCCAATTTACTGGAAAAGATGTTTGGATGCGATGACCTCATCACTGCTCGTCTTATAATCCTTATGCAGTTTTTTTAGCCATGAGTCAGAGGCTGAGTGGTGTTGTAGTCCTTGTTGACATTTGGATTTACTTCCTTTCATTACGTACACCCATCACAGATTACTTCCAAAACAGTGGCTGGTACCCATGTCTATACCTGGGTCAGGGGAGAGTCAGGTGTGATCAGAGTAAAACACCTTACCCAGAGATAATAGCATTATGTAGAAATTGGGACTTGAACCTGTTTTCCTGGAAAAGCAATGGCAAAAAAACTCAGCAGAATAAAACTCTTCCCTTTCCATTTGGACCGCGGGAAGCCAATGTTAAATCTCTATTACTATGGTGTGATTCAGTGCAGACTTCCTGAAGAGTGATCTTGGTCTGCCTAGAATCAACAATAAAACAATGACAATTTTTAAAAATCATTTCTATATTATCTGCATATCCCCATACAAAAAAATATTCAAATGCAGACAAATCTAACCTCAATAATGGCCAAATCTTGACTGTAGTGGCCGAAGACAGATGCCACTCTGGCACAGGCATTGATTTGGCCTTTGTCCAGGTAGCTGCCCATCAAGGCATCAAGAACCTCCACCTCCTGAAGAATAAAATTGATAAAGTCATACAGTCATGTTTTAGTGGGAAACTTAAATACAAATCTAATGGGATTGATTACACTCTTAGTCGTAGTATGCTGAATACAGTAGCCATAATAACAATGTGTTTTGTCTGAAGTCAAGGTAATCAGTGGTCTAATCATTGTACTGATTTTGATTAAACGCTATACACAAACTGTCCCACCCTGTTTTAAACCTGTAAGCTGTGATTGTTTTGGAGGATGAAAAAATGGCTCACTCACCAGTAAAAACAATAAAACTGTCATTACAATGCTACCACCGCCCAATTTACGATTGTAAGCTGTGCTATCTCAGTCAAAATCAAATAGACTCCACCCTACACGGCATAGCTTCAACAAGACACACCTCTATGTCAATCTACACATAACATTAGGGCTTATTCCACTTTGATTGGTCATGTTTATGTCTTATTTTAAACATACAATTACTTCAGAAAATACAAAATTGAAACTGTTTTCACCATTCATTTTTTGCTGTTGTCCCAATTAACTCTAAGCCAGACAAGGGTATGAATATTTCATTGGGATGGTGCACTGATGTTAACTTATTTTTTAGATTAGTCGGAATGGATAACAATATATAGTTTTTGTAAATAGTATCACCTCGGGAGAAAGATCCTCTTGAACATCTGATACATCTGGAGACTCCATTTCCGCAAGAACAAGGTCCGACTTTAGGTATTTCTGAGTTTCGTCAACTCTGACATTGTCAAATATATGGTCTAAAGGTTCTTGTTCTTCAAGGGACATCTGGTAAAAACATTGGTACAAACTGATCACATGATATCATTAAAAACATAATTATGATATTTTATTGGTCTGCAGCCCAACTAATGTGAGCTAGCAAATTGTGAGGTACAGGATTTTTCAATGTGTGGGAAGAATCTTTAAATCTTAATTTTGTTTTGATTTTTCCTCAGCGTCAAACACACCACTTTATCAATGGCCTGATAGAAATAGAAAATAAGAAATCTGACAAATATTGCTTCACAAATTTCTAATTTAAAAAAAATCTAAAACACCTAACCCAGAGATAACAGCGTAATGCAGAAAGAGGGACTTGAACCTGTTTTCCTGGAAGAGTAATTTCCAAAACACTCAGCCTACCAGACCACTTCCCTTTCCTTTGAATCACCTAAATGACTTCTGCATCAACTAAACTTCAGTCAATAAATTTCAAAGTCGTCTGTGAAATGATTGTTCAGAAAAGAAATTGGCTGCTGCATCTATGCCACCCTTGTTACCATCAGGGCAAGGCCCTGGCACTGAAAAAGGTTAATTCCTATCAAATCTACCTTAGCTGCAATCCTTTGTTTCCACATATTTCTGAAGATGTCCTCCCGCTTGTTCAAATCATCTGGAATGTTTGTACCGTCAAGAAGAGAAAACCAATGCTGGCAAAGCAAGGCTTTCTCATACTCAAATTTTGTACCTTCCAATTCAGCCTAGAGGGGAAAAAAGCAACATTAAAAAAAGGGCAAAACTCTGAATTGTATGGAAGATAAATTTTGTTACAGGGCTTTCTACTGTGTGAAAAACAATTGTCTGAATCTTATTTTTAAATCAAGAACTGTCATCATTTGTGTCATTTTCTATCATTATCATAAATATTACCGATTTCCTGATGAACAATGAAAAGGTTGAATAAACATGGAACTTAAGTGAACCATCTCAACTTAATATTAACATAATTAAGCCACCATTTTAGAGGACGTCTTATAAAATTCATCAAGACAGGGTTTGCACTCACTGAGTATAAAAGTCACATTGGTAAATTATTCCTAAGTAATGATCTGTCATAGAAAAATTATTTTATACAAATAGAAATGAAAAAGGAAATTCAAGGAAACATGTTTATTTTGTCTGTCAAACATCATATATTTTAAAAATAGGTCAAACCTGAAAAAATCGTTCACACGCGCTGAATGAACATGGGGCTTCTGCCATCATTTTGCAACTTTTCTCCCAAAACTGAGCTCTCACATACTTTGCCGTCCAAACTCCGCATCTTGTAAGTTGCAGCTTCTCTTCTCTCAACTATTGGGGGAAAATTGGAGTTCGATTCATAAAAAAAAATTAGGGTGTAAATCAAATCTTATGCAACAATTATCAGAATTAGACAAGAGGGTTATGTTTGTTTGGGGTTGGGGTTTTTTGCTTGTTTGTTTGTTTTGTTGGCGTTTTTTTTAGTTTGTTTGGGGTTTTTTTCTTTGGGGGGGGGGTGTAGGGGTTTTTTTCAAAAGCAAATTTGTACCATATAATCAATATAACACTAAAACGAACATTGAGATTATATCATCTCTATGGGGCAAGACTTGTGATATTCATCAAAATATATTTCAAAATGTTTTTTGTGTTGAGCTGTTTTTAGATTTCAAGGTTTTGAATTGGTGTTTCAGGGTATATTACTTTTCAATTATTTTTTTTTCATTGGAGGCTTTTGTAGTTGTCATGTTGTGTAAATGAATGAATGCATATCTCTAACCTGTCCAAGAATGACTTTCTCTTCACTGACTCCTGCCAGCTTTGCCAACTCCATCGCTTGTGAGAATTTGCTCTTCTCTATGAGGAAGTCAATAGCCCTGTCACATTCAGCCTCAAAGGGAGGTGACTTTGTACCACTCGTCAGCAAAGTAACTAGGTTTATGCCACTAATCTCATTGTTATGAAGAAACTTGACCACTTGATGTAGAAGAGGGAAATTCAGAACTGAAAAAAAAAAACAAAAAACAAAAAAACATGAAAAACATTTTTTTTCTTAAATATTAAAATCAGGCTCTAAATATATACTTACAAGACAAGAATTTTTAAAAAATTCTTGAAATTATAAAGTGCATTTTTAATGACATGCCCATAAATCCTCATAACATTCCCACATAAAGGTTTCATGTTAAACTGTAACCCAAGCTGACCTTCAAATCTGAATACAAGCGACATGTTATGCTTGTCAAGAAGTTCCAGGAATCTATGAGCCTTGTATGTACAAGTAATGTGCTTGAGGACATGCATGAGGACTTGATAAACCACTTTCTCAATCCAGGCCCTGTCGCCGATAATAGGCAACTCTCCATTCAGACTGGGCACTGGACTTTCTGTCCCCATTTGACTTTCAAACTGGAAATGTGAAGAGATACACAGATATGACAAGTTTAATATATAAAATAAATTTGTTTCATTAACCTTTCTTTCTTATGTTATATTTTAAAATCAAAACCAATATAACATTTCAAGACGTCAAACAATATCATTACTTAAACGCAAACAAAACTATCAGTTATTGTTTCAGAGATTAATTAATTAATTCACAATATGTAATATCATTATTGTCTAAAACAGGCACCTAAAAAAACCCATGTCAGTTCCAAAATCGTAAAGGGTTGGCCACCTATGGCGCCCTGGGAAAAATTCAAATGTTAAAAATGCACCTAACCCTGATCCCCTTCCCTGTTGTGTTGATGATGGATTCAAGTATTATATAAATGCTATGTAATGTTATAACAATATTTTTGAGAAAGAACCTACTGTGGCCATAGCATCCTTGAATTGGTCGATGTAAGTCTTGCTGGCAGCATGATGTCCCTTTTCCATGCATTCATTTATAAAACAGAAGAACGGCAAGAGAGGAGATTTCTAGATAAAGATAAAGTTGAAATGATGCTGTGTTGAGTATAAAATTAATGAATAAACTTACTTTAAAAAATCTACTTCCTGTTAACAAAAACAAAAAATTAAACATAATTGGAAATTTTTAAAATAGAAACAGATTTTGACATTCAGGATTTTCTTCTCAAATGTTGTTAACTTATAGTCTAGTATCGTAATCAGTAGGTGGAAAAATGCTTATTCTGAAACAAGCATTAATTAGAAATATAAAACAGTAAAAATAAATTAAAGGAAAACAAAATTGAGGATATTTATTGTAAAACCAGAATGTCATCCAATACATGGAAAAAAAAAACTACAACAAAAAGAGAAACAACATAACATTGGGGCCAATCTTGATTTTATCAGGATAAGTGACAGGTATGTTTGTATTCAATCCTTTGTAAATTGAGGAAAAACTCACATTCTGCATCATGAAAAAGCCAGTGGCCAGAGAGTCTTCTTGTCGGCTATCCATGACCACATCAATGAGAAGTTCCAATTTCTCAATTGTCCACTTACTGACCATTTGGCCATGCTGGCACAAGAAGTCTTGCTTGACCAAGGGGTCGAGTGACGCCAACAACCAACCACAAATGCCCGGGATAGCTGGGCATCCCTAGGAAATTGTCATAAAAGCTAGAATTCAATCTTATCAAAGTGTGAATGTTTACAAATCAATATAACAGTGAGGTCACATTTCAAAAACCTCCCAAATTATTTTTATATACTGTAATTAAATATATTAAATTTTGTTCACTGCTCACTGAAGATTTGAGTCGAGAATTATTTTTGCTTTTCTCAGCATATGCACAAGGACTTTACACAACTCCATGGTAACCTATCCTTATAAACCCTCAAAACAATCTCAATCTAAAATATGCATACTACCCAATTGGATTGATTTTTGTAAACATTGACTGTTGTATAATAGTATAGTGCACTCCATTTCTATTTTATGATTATAGTGCACTTTTAGATGCTGCAACATGGAAATCGATTTAGAACCACCACCACCAACACCATCATAATCATCAAATCATCAAATCATCATTATCATCATCCCCTTGGCTATGAATATCCCACCCATCCCCACTCCTAGATTGTTATTCTTACACAGCAAGCAGCCAGTTCGGCAAAGAGAGGATTCCCGAGTGAGACTGCGGCAGCAAGAAGACACCTCCACTGGCAAGGCATGGCCTGGCTATGAAACAACATCCGAAACACATCGTCAGGGGCCATAGACTCCGGCATCTCAGATTCTGGAAGAAAATATGGAATTAATAAACTGAACACCCATATTATATCAGGCAGGGGCAGTTACTCAGTAAAAGTTTATGACTCAGAATAAATCCCTTCCTTTTTATCATTTGCATTATGTAAGTAAACACTGCAACCTATCTAATTCTTGAACTATTTGCCTTGTTTCATCACATGTGTGGTAGTGACTATTTTACTCACTCTCAAAATTGTAAAGATAATTTATGAATACACTGCATTACAAAATAGTAAGGAGACAGTTTAGGTTAAAAGAATTATTAAAAACAAGAAGACCCCCCTTCTAAAAGCACTATTTTGACTATCATCCACAATCTTACCATGAAATTCGGAGTGTCTCAATCGAGATGAGAATGAGGACATCACAGAAGGTTCTTCTTTCACTTTGTCTTCATCATCTGTACTTGAGTATGCTGAGAAAACAAACATGGTGAGTTATCATTTCTTTTCTTTTTTTATATGACCACAGCTTCTAGGAAAACTAAAAATATATGAATGTTTTTCACAACTTTTAACTTCGACAAAAAATGAGAATTTTCAAAATAATAATAATAATAATTGGTACTTGTCCATAAATAAATGCATTTCTATGACAGTGCTTATATCCAGTAAAAATATTTTCAATTTATTATAAATATTGTTCACTAGTCTAGCACCCTCAAGTTCTCCACACAAAAAAACAAAGGAAAAAAATGAGAAGATGATGAAGAAGAAACAAAGAGAAAGAATAAAAAATGAGACAATTACCCATATCATTCTTCAAACCAATTTTGCTATAAAGTGCAGATCTTTGCTGAGCGTTCCTTTTCTCATTGACAGCCCCCAAGCTGATACTAGAACCAACAGACGAAGACATGGAAGTTGATGAAATTAGTTTACTCTCTGCATTGTTGAGAATGTAGTGAAGATGATCTCGATAGTGGATGCTTCTGAATGCATGAAGAAGTCCCTGTAACTGTTTCGGGCACAGAGAAGTAAAAAAGCATGACAATTTTTATACAGACTAATTAGAGTATCACTAATTCGATGTTAAATTCACAAGAAGAAAAAATATTATAAAAAATGAACTAGAAAGCCCAAGCAAATCGTCATAGTAAAAATATAGTTTCAAGATATAAACAGGATCTAAAACAGACTGGGATCTTTGGTATTATAAAATATGCTACTCTGCACTTACCTGTGGGGTGGGGTATTGATGAAGTTGGGCAAACCAGATGAACATGAACCAGTTGTCCGCTTCAGCACAAGCCTGCAGGTATACAGTGCTCAGAGGAATTTTCATTAGCTGGCACAACAAGTTGATCAATGTCCACTTCTGGCTGGCCTCAAAACTTGTGCTGAAGATTTATAATGACAATCAAAATGATAAAAATAACAGGAACAAAATAACAACAGAAATCATAATGATGAATGACGATAATAACGATATAATTCTAATAATAATAATAATAATAATAATAATAATAATAATAATAATAATAATATAATAATAAAAATAATAATAAAAATAAAAATAAAAATAATAATAAAAATAATAAAAATAATATTATTAATAATAAGAATAGTGACGATGATAATGATAATATATGAAAGAGCTAACAACCACAACATTTTCAGCACAAAGTATTAAAAACAAGAAAATGTGCTACCAGGGAGCTGCTATCTTTCATTCCAAGAGCAGAGCAGCAGCAAAATGACAATAATATCTGATCAGTCAACTATTTCTAAACCGATTCCGAATGCTTAGTGCAACATGAATGCTTGAGACTTTACATCGTGTAAGCGTGACAATGGTATTCAACACTTATGAGCTCAAATGACAGAGCAAAAAAATTACATTTTTCAAATATATATATACCCATTCTAAGTTTCAGCTTAGGTTGTTTTTTCTTTAAAGTGTTGTAAGGTTTAAAAGTCTCCAATAAGATTAGTTCCCAGAACCTCTGCACCCCGTCAGGATGGAGCCACCCACTTCCTGTATTGCAATTATATTCATATTTTCATCCTTTTCATTTCATATAAAGCGCATAGAGCCCCATGGTGGATATGTGCTATATAGTTACATTAACTATCATTATAAATTTATCAACATAACTGCAAACCTGTTTATTTTTTCCTCTCTAATTTCTTCCATTACCACAGTCTGAAGTGAGGCAATGAGTTTGGGACCAAAGCGACGACGATTTTGAACACAAGCCTGCAACTCTTGAGCTGATGAATAAAAATACATAGTTTTTGCGAACCATAGTATTGTTTTTAGTAAACACATCTACACTTTTTCAAAGTCTTTTTTAAAAAATGTCAGTCAGAAGTGCAAGATTTATGTCGTATAGAAAGAATTAAACACCTCCCACAAGTGCATTAATGGAAAGAAAAAGAAAAAACACAACCTTAAACGTCCTCTCGGGGGGGGGGGGGGGGGGGGGGGGG
>JARFNW010089002.1:3077-13161 GCA_031763155.1 Dirona albolineata
TCTATCTCCCCCCCCCCCCCCCCTTTTAAGCTCAAATCTTTCTCCTCTTCACCATCCAACCCATCTTTGTACAAAGAGTAAGACCTTCAGAGCCTTGAAGCAAAATAGAGCAGGTGCTTATCCCGGTTTCCGTAGCGTGAAGCAGACAGAGCGACATTACGTCACCCATCTGGACAGGACGCTGGTCTATTGCCGATTGCTTCACCAGCTGTAGGCTGGTCCCCTTTTTTACACCTGGGTCGAGTCGGCCAATTGGAGTAAAGTTTGTTGACCCTTGCACTGTGGTGAGGACTTTATGGCCACTGCCTAAAATACTTTTTATCAAGACAAGACTTTCGGCAAATACATTTATACTTCATCCTCTTGCAATTTCCATTTGACCCAAACTGACCATTTTCCCAAACTGACCATTTTCCCAAACTGACCATTTTCCCAAACTGACAATTTTCCCAAACTGACCATTTTCCTTGCCTCACCAGCACTAGACGGTTACCACTCTCTGCGCTAAGACTAAAACACACCCACATCCACACAATAGATTCTCAATCTTCAAGATATGGAAGAAGTTGATCTCAACTATGAATTTACAATATTTACAAAGACAATCATTTCATCAGAGATTTTACGGCAATAGTCAAATACAATTTCACAATTTTTATCATAAAATGCTTTGGCGTATATAATATGATTTTCGTCATTTGATTCACGTACTTTGGTATACACAGCCACAACGGACAGGTTATTCATAGAACACAATTCTCTCCTCGATTCTTGAAACCAACATTTTAAAACTTTTTCCTCTCCAAATCTTTAAGTCTCTAATAACAAAAATGATTGAATGTAGAATGATAAGTCCATAGACAACCAGATTTTGATCAACTGTAAAATCAATCATGACACGCCAGCATTCAACTGTCATTCTAATTGTGCGACACAAACGCTCCTCCCGACTCCAACCTCCATACGGGATTGTGGGTCTGTCATTGTATCTAAAACAATAAAATTCTTTCCCATTTACTTTTGCCCCATACAGCTGTTTTCACGAACAAGGCCGTATCCTTGGTGACGATTTCCGTGAAAAACGGTTGAACAGTGGGCTTTACTTGTATAATCAAAAATAATTGATGTATGCAGCTTCCAATGGAAGACCCACAATTCATTCTTTGATAAAATATAAAATTGTGGTGAAATCCAGAAATCCAGAAATCCACCGATATTATAATCTTAAACATTTGTGTCTTTAAATTAAATTTCCCATCATTTTAAAGCCAGCGTAATAAATAAGAACTACTGCAATTCAATGACAAATTTCCTTGAAAATCTAATGTAACGCATGAAATGGAAATGGAAATATTTCAACATTTTCTTTCTAATTCTTAGTCAATCTTTATTGCGGTACGGCAGTAAATAACATGTCCCACAGTCCGAACCTTTGAACAATTCAGGACAAGACAAAGGCTATTGAACAGCAGACCCAAACCCTAACCCTAATCCTAACCCAGCATTGTCATACAGAATCAAATCTTGGAAGACTACAATTTTAAAATTTCATGATAATAATGATAATAATATGCATTAGGAAGATACGAGTCAGGGCAACACAAAATATTTTTAAAACATGATGAAGTTATCAGACATGAGGGTAATGCATGAATTCTGTGGTAAAATGTTAAAAAGCTGTATTTTGATTGTGAATGGATTGATAATTTACTGATGACCGTTCAGTCTAGTTATGATTTCGGAATGTTCAAAATCAAATATGTGATGTGGCAGGGTGGTGGCAACTAAACTACACCAACTTAAGATTTTGAAAACGAAGTAGTGCTGCGTCAAACCTCCATTGACCCAGACAAATGAAAGTTAGCGCAGCATGTCATATCGTCGGGTTGCCACCTTGCAATGCGTAAAAAAAGCAACGACTGATCCATCGCATGTCAATCCATTATGATTCAAAAATGTAATCAAGTTATTGAAATACCCAAAAGTGAATTGACACCGACATCATCCAAGCCAGCCTTGTGTGATAGTCGTATGAGATTGGCCCTGTCATTTTTATTTACAACCAGCTGGTTGGTACGGGGTCAAAGGTTGTCATTTCCGATGGCTTCAAGTCTATGTCATGGTCCCTAAAACATGATCCATGTCAAATAATAAAAGCAAAGAGCGGAAAAGCTCATAAATATATGACCTCTGACCCCATAACGTATATCCCATCCCATCCCCCCCCCACCCCTAAGTCCATTTTAAGTTTTACACCCACCCTTATTCTTGAATGGAAAAGTAGATTGTGGCCACAACGGGTGGTTGGTGTTAAGGGCTGGCTCCATTCATTCAGGTACACGTGTAAGCTGTCCATTTGTATCATATATTAATATCATTTATCACTTCAATTTGACACGGGCCAAATTATAAACATTTGACACAACCTAATACGACATTTTGTATTTTAATTCATTTTCACAACTAACCAGAAATAGATCTGTAGAGTCAAATAACAAAAACAATGTTTTGTTTTTTTCTCAAACGTTTGACATAAAATAAATGCAAATGACAGTCATACATTGATAATATATTACAATAAATTCGGCAAATGTCGAGATACAAATTGAACAACCATGATACTCTTTCAATAAAAATTATCAGAAAATTGAAAGCAATCTTGACAATTAACATTTTTTCACATCTGGGTATAAAAAAATATTTCCAAAATATTTTTCACAATGATATCCGTTTTCATAATTCTGAAAACATAATAATATGACATTTCCAAAGCATTTTCACAATAAGATCTACGTTCATTCTGTAAGCCATTACATTATATATACATGCCAGCAACGTGTCTCTCTTTTGGACGCTGATTAATTTACACGCATGATCACACACACAAACACACACGCAGGTATGAAAGTCAATGATATATATATATATATATACATCTTTGAAATGCAGACACAATTTTACTGTGACTAATACAGGGTAATATAACGCTGGAAGAAACGCATGAGAGAAGAAAATAGAAATAGCCATAACAGGATCAAACCTTCCCCTACATTAGGTTTGCCTCGTGTCCCTCCTTCCCCAGACCTCATCACAAGGTCAGAGTTGAAGGTTGTCCAGATTGTAATAATGGTGACCTGCCAAAGCTGTGTTGACTTGAGTGAAAATACCTGGTATGTAAATCAGCTTCAATGGCTGACCCTGTTTTGTACTGTCAATCGTATCAAACCAATTTAATTACTCCATATTTTCACTCATTGTCCAGATTGGCCTCATGACCACATCCCCTATGCCGTCCATTACCGTCAGATCTCTTCATTTTCCCCTTGGAAAGGACGGTGGTTTACGGAAAGTTCATTCTACATGATGCCAAAGTGAGTTGGTCACAAATTCAAAAATCATTGTGGACTAAAACGTCAATCAGGAGCAGGTTTGATCCTGGATAGCGGGCTGTGTACATTTCTACTGTCACGTCGTCACTTCTACAACTCTTCAATTCTTCATTTTTGTAACTGATCATTATTCATTTCTATATATTTTCAGATTTAAATATAATATCACACGCACACACACATACACACATACATACACACGCACACTTCATTATTATCTACACACCATCCTAGTTTGACACACCGGACTGTCGTCACTGTGGACTGTTCACACCCGAGTCTGGAGCTGGTCTGGGTTCAGGGGCGTGGACTCGTCATCCAAGTCACTTCCGTTCATCTCGCTGTCCTCGATCTCACACACGCCTGAAATGTCCGAACACGAATTGTTTGAGGTGAAACCTCCCATGGACATACTCATGTCGTCCATGAAGGAGAGTCGGGACGGAGGGTCCTGGTCTGTTGTGTAACCGTCTGTGGCGTAGCCGGGGGTCATGAAGTCCTTGGGAGGTTTCAGCGTTGGATGTCCGTCCTCGTCCTCGTCCTCCCGACCACCGACGGCCCCCAACCCTGAATGTCTTAGACCGTCCTCCTGACCCTCGTCTTCCGTCAGAGGATCAATGTCAAGGTCACCGCCAAAATGAGGCAGGTAGTGATCAGGGTGGAGGTTCAGCCCGACTGGCAGTTCGTAACTGTTTGTGAATTCACGCATCAGCTGTTCGTATTTCGGATGTTCTGCGTAGCTTGGCGGTAGATCATCCTGGTCTGAATGTTCATTTTCGGCGTATTCGGAATCTCCGACGTAGTCAGAGTCCTCGAAATAATCCAGGTGAGAAATGACATTGTCGTCGCCGACATTTTTGTTGGGATTAAAGTCGATGCCAGCCATGTTGACTTTCCGCTGCTCGTCGGAACTCAACAAGGGACTGTCCTCTCGACTGCTGGCGCCATTGTTGTAAATGGAAGCAGAGGTCAGGCCGTCGTCGAAGAATCCCGCGTTGGCGTTGCAGTTGTCGCTGGACTGGGATGAGACAGGTGAATCTAGAATTTCGTGGATGGGAATCTCGGAGATGTTGGGCATGGACGGCCCAGGTGCCCAGTCTGACGTGTCCCAATGATAGCCTGGAAGGAGAGAGATGGGAAATGGAACACATCAGTAAATACAACCACAATATTGACACCCTTACGTCAGAGTTTCTAACCGTTTAGTGTCTGGGGCTCTAGCGTTAAATTTCTGTTACTCCAGTCATGGGATTTAGTATCCCCAATTCTCATCCGGTCATTTTTGTCTGACTAAAATCATCGATACAATAAAACAAATGATTGGAAATTTTCAAACCAGTGATCTATTCCTGGAATCGAACCCACCTACGTTATCTGCATGGGTGTAATAAAGATGATAATATTAATAGGAATAAGACCCGTCAAAAATGGAATCAAACAGCTAAACCAGACATACGTATTTGATGAAAAACAATTTTTCAATTAAGTTCATTTTTAAAAAATCTCCTCTACAAAAAAAAGAATGCAGATGCCTAGTTTTCATAAGAGGAATTCAAATGTTTCTTCGAAAATGAAATATACATAGGCTTGGTACATAATTTTGAATATTAAAAATGAAACGACTATGAAATGAAATACCGGTAGTCATTGAGTTTACTCAAGTCTTCAAATCTTGGCGTATAATAAATAGTCAATAACATATTCTGTATCAGGGAATAAAATCTCTTCAATTAGATTAACAGTTTGACCGCTATTTCCAGACCTCCTTGGTAGGGAAACCACTCGTCCAGTGATTGTAAAATGAATGAATATGATAATTAGGTACAAGAGAGAGATTCATTCAAAGAGCAACAAAGTCAGAAATTACAGAAACATTTGGATATCAAGTCACTTTGCGAAATTGAATTCAAAATATATAAAAAATGAGTGCATAATGTAAAGATCATGTGAAATAATATGTAATAAAATTTGAATTATTCTTGATCTCATAGTCAGTAACCCTGACCCTAACCCTGACCCTGACCCTAACCCAAACCCAAAGGCATCCAAACCTATTGTCATTTATATCTAGTTGATGTTGTTTTCAAGAAACTCATAATTACAGTGAGAAACAAACATGAAAAAAAGCAGTTTACTCATAACACTATAAATAACTTGGCGTACGTGTGCTTGAGCCAGAAGACCCACTATAGGCTGATCACCTGCTATTCCTAAATCATCGACTTATCGAATTCAGGGTTCAGCAATGCCAGATGGCACGGTCAGGACATTGACATGATTTTACATGCTGGTGCCTTGTGCCAGTCAGGGTTGGACATGGAGCTAGAATACGATATTCTCATCTAAAGGGACTAACCAACATCACATTCCTGACCGACAGCCGATGAGGAAACTTTGCCACATTCTACACATTACCATATTATCTGCATACGTGTGTTCTGTGCGTGTGTGTTCTGTGCGTGTGTGTTCTGTGCGTTTGTCATCGTCAACAATATTATAAATACCATTAATCATTTTTACCTAATCCCATCTCACTTTGCTCTTTCTTAAACAATAAGTATTGGTTTAGAGGTGACATTATTCCAATCTAATTAAATGTAAAATATCAATAATAGTAATAATAATGATGATGATAATAATAATAATAATAATAATAATAATAATAATAATAATAATAACAACAGTAAAAAAATATTGTTTGGCAGAGAGTAAAATGCTTCATTCCATTGTGCAAAGAGTCATGCAATAACAATAATAATAATAATAATAATAATAATAATAATAATAATAATAATAATAATAATAAAAATAAAAGATATGCAATAACTACTCCCTGCCCCCCTCTCCCCCTCTCCCCCACCCAAAAAACAAATAATTATAACCAGTGTGTAATTAAAAATAGAAAATAAATAGTTAAAGAGTGCAACCGTGATCAGAGTTAAAAACCAACCCAATCCCCTACAAGAGTTTGTATTTATTTGATAACATCTAGATTGCTAAACTTTCCTTTTTCAAATTTGCATTTCATCTTCACTCTTTAAATATCCCAACATTTATCTGACTAGGGACTTTTAGTCCTTAATAAATCATTCTTTGTTTTCCTTGCTTTGAAAACGAAAGAAAAAATAGACGAAAACACCCCAAAAACGCATCTAAATACAAGTAGATATATAGATGTTCGTTGAAATCCTAGGAAAAAAAATAAATAGAAAAAAACAAAAATATTCAATAGGGATAAATAATGTAATATGTTAGATACGAAATTGTAGCTTTGATAGCAGCAACAGTTAGCACAGTCAACATCGGCAACGGTATCGCAGTAGGAATTAGAGCAGCAGCAACAGCAGCAGTCAACATTAGAGTTTGAAAACAGAAAGCAAGAGGTTATTACTTCCAATGAAATCTGACACACAGATTGATGACACACATATTGATGACACACAGATTGATGTCACAGAGGTAACACCAGAACTTTTCATTCAAGGTCAAAACATTCAAAGAGAGAAATGACCAGGGTCACTCATGGAACAAAGAAGACAGATATCAAGATAGAACAAGTTGCTGCATGCAGTTACATCAAAAGTAGACTTCTCATCTCTGGCCACAAAATATTATCCTATATCACATAAGTCAATGCTGGAAAATCTCACGCTTGAAGAAAAATCCACAAAATATTTACTGACTGGCAAATGTTAAGTTTCTGAAAAAAAAAACCCTCAGAATTTCAAATCTTTTTAAAATTTCAATTAACAAACTTATCTGAATGACTGAATTGTTACATTTGTCTCACACTGCGTTACTCTTAGATTTATTTGTCACCAAAAATAACATCAAGCATTGCTTGATCAAAATGCTGAGAACACGATTCCGAATGTCACTGGTCATGGAGTCATGCCGTATTTTGAGGGTGGAAACCACTTCCCTACAACACGTAGATAGACACTCGTACCTCATTAGTTGTGGATGGTTTTACTTACTTTTCAAAACAGTATTATCCATTTTACAAATGTTTGGGGGCAACCCTCCCCTCCCCTCCCCTTTACAGCAATATATCCAGTAGCCATCCCCCCACCCCCTCTCTCCCCCCCCCCTCCTCCCTCCTCCCTTATTTATTTCCATCACCCCATAAATCAGGTCCAAAATAAAACATCAAAATCCAAGGTCCCTCATTGTCAAAGTGTTGCTGGAATTGAAATGAAACCAGTGCAGAAATAAAATAGTGCACTTATTTATTAAATTTTTTTTTTTTTCAAAAGTGTATAAAAACAGTAAATTGTAAATCTATCATAATGAACTGAATACAAATGAAATAGAAATTCATTTCATGCAATAAAATACTCAGATCTGACATAATGTTATTGGCGTCAGTTCATGCACAAAGCACTATACCAGCAATATGGTGTTAACATCTCACTAGGCTAGCAATATGGTGTTAACATCTGACAGCCTGGCATTTTCATGCTCTTCCTTTCACTCCACGTCCTTTGATATTTCTATTTTGAGGCACTCAGAAATACGTCATATATCCGACACCCGTTTAATATGGACAATAATATAATCCGTTATCATTAATATGTATTCCGGGAATGGGAGGGGATGGAAATAATGTTTACTTTTAAAACCAGTAAAAAATAATAAATCCATAACAAATCCATAACAAATCCATAACAAATCCATTAACACCAAAATGAAAGGTTGATGTCCGGGGAGACTATGAATATGTAAACTACAACATAAAAAAAACCCGAAGAAAAGTCATAATAAGGACATAATTAGTTTTTTTTGCTTTTTTTCATTTTGTGAAACGATAAAAACGACAAAAAAAGAAGAAGGAACAAAAAAGATTATTTCAAAAAGAAGATTAAATTTATCATGAGCAAATGTGTAAAAGCGTTTGAAGCCTTTTGTTTTCTCTCTGTGTTTATTCTAAAATCAATTTGGGATAAATTCATACCCATGTCATGTGACAACCTGGACTTTCCTGTTTGGGGGATAACAAAACGAAAAAAAAAAAAAAGGCATGACGTATGACGTATGTTACGATTATGGTGGCAATTGCTGTGAGTCAAAAGCTGCTTCAATGGACACTCAACAACAGACATTAATGAGAGGCCATGCTCTGTGTTCAGCCTCAGAACGACATATTACGTATTATCAATTCATGTATGTAGGCATCCAGCCCACCATTCACATATGGATACGTTGGTCAGCTGTATGTTATTAGACGCAGTCCTGTGTGTTAAAGACTTGCATGGTAGTCCTGTGTGTTAGCGACTCACATGGCAGTCCTGTGTGTTAGCGACTCGCATTCCTAGAGTCGAGCACCAATTTGCAAAGAGCATTCACATGAAGAAAAAAGTATTTTTACTTACAGTGGAATGAGCGAGGATTTTTGATAAATACGGAAGACAGGAACGTCTCATAGATATGTGTGCTCATCCGAGTACATCACATTACAGTTAGAGACTGAGTAGGTGGAGGGAATAGCAATGGAAATGGTATATATATATATATAAATGACATGTAAATAGAATCAACAAATTGAGTCAAATAATAGAGACGTCAAAATATCTAATCAAAGCCAACAATGGAATTCTAAACCACGTTTTCTTTCAACGATGAAGGCCGACGTCACCAAAGAAAGAAGTCAGTTCTAATGGGGACAAACAAACAAAAGGAAAAACAGCAAAGTGTTCTAGAGAAATAAACACACAAACAAAATAAAAAATAAAACAAAAACAGAACAAGCATAATGTCAAAGAGAAAACGGAACAAAAGTGAAGTGGGGGATGTCGTTTAGAGAAAACAAAACAAAACAAAATCAAACGAAATCAAACCGAAGTCATCTAAATCACACATCAAACGCATTCATGATGGAAGGAAACTAATTCCACCCATGAGAATTGCAGGGTGGTGGGGGTGGGGGAGAGATTTGCAGACAACGATTTGAAAATGAAGATACCATAAGGTTACAAAGGGCAAGACAAATGATAATACATTCAAAAGCAAGCATACAGATAGAGGATTTACATGGATGTAGGATAAAGAGGGCACAGAGCATTCAATGTCTTATGATGGATACTGAATTGATACTGAATGGATACTGGGTAGGTACTGGGGTTGGAGGACATGGCATTCCGTCACAGGGGGTGGGGGGGGGGTGTACAGTGGTACGAGTAGGACAGCAAATTATAATAGAGGTGGATACTAAACAGATAACAGGGGGGAATAAATGAAATAGAATGTGTGATTTAAAGGGGAAGGGGGGGGGGGGGAAGACATTGCACAGAATTCAAATGCATTCTTCTTGGAGGAAAAGAAAAAGAAAAAAAAAAGAAAAAAAAAGAAGAAAAAACAAAGAAAAGAAAAGATAACTCAAAGAGATTGAAGATGGTGATAACAATAATAATGTCATTATCATCATCTATTTAAATGTGGTCTCTACAGTGGAGAAACATGCAGGTAAAACTACCTTTGGCCCTGGACATTTTAGCTGCGAAGGTGGAGGGAAACAGAGTCAAGATGGTGATGATGATGATGAGGATATGTTATATAATATATGTCTTTGGGGGGTGGGATGGAGGGGTGGAAGGGTTGGACTAATTTGGGGGGGGGGGTGGAGAGAGAGATAGAGAGAGAGAGAGATAGAGAGAGAGAGAGAGAGAGAGAGAGAGAGAGAGAGAGAGAGAGAGAGA
>JARFNW010089113.1:0-13160 GCA_031763155.1 Dirona albolineata
GATTGATGGACGAATGAGTGGATGGATGGGCGAATGGATGGATTGATGGACGAATGAGTGGATGGATGGGCGAATGGGTGGGTGGGTGGACGAATTAGTGGGTGGGTGGGCGAATGGGTGGGTGGATGGATGGATGGACGAATGAGTGGGTGGGTGGGCGAATGGGTGGGTGGATGGACGAATGAATGGGTGGGTGGACGAGTGGGCGGATGGATGGACGAATGAGTGGGCGGATGGATTGTCGAATGGGTGGGTGGGTGAATGGGTGGGCGGATGGGCGAATGAGTGGGTGGGTGAATGGGTGGGTGGATAGATGGACGTACGAAACAGTGTATGTGCGTGCATGCAGACATAACAATGGTATTATAAATGAACGTGGGAGTGATATGATGCTTGTCTAATCACTAAGTGGTCAAAGAAAGAACGTATACTGCAGACTATCGTAAGGCGGCGGCGGTAACAATGGGCTTGTTATCCCTTTCCTGATTACATGACCACGTATAGATTATAGAACCATGGATCTCAGGCCTAATCATTCATTATTGTAACAGTCGTATGGGAAACAGTGTGGACTCCCGACTCTTAAAAGACTTAAAAGTACGAAGACGTTCCCTCGTCATTGTGGTCGAGGCTTTACTTTACTTTGTCTGACCATCCTCCTCACCTTCCTCATCTTCTCTCCTCCTCCTACTCCTCCTCCTCTCTCCTTACTCACCTCCTCCTACTCCTCCTCACCCTCCTCTTCTTCCTACTCCTCCTCCTCCTCAAGCATTTCTTTCCAACGCGACTTTCTATACAATAAAGAGAGAGACATATTATAATATCGTCTACCCCAATATCAAAGGCGGGGTAGATTTGATGTTTAACTTTGTCTGGGTAGCGGCGTAAGGAGCGACCGCAAGAGGACGACTCTAGGCGATGTTGCAACTGCCTTGGGTTCCTGAACGCACCCAACATCGACACAGGACGTATCGACACAGGAATCTATATTTATCACACTCAACCACCCGGGAGGTAGGTATATATATATATATTATATTATATTTTTCAGAAAAAAAAGTAGGAATATCCTGCATTCTAAAACCGAACCTGACCTGCTTACAACTGAAGCGTCACATGGACCCAAAATGTAGTGCAATGCTTCATGCCCCCCCCCCCTCCCTTGTGTGTTATATACAGCTTAAATAATATTGAGAAATACCACTATACATTGTTATCTAGACTAAGTTAGTTTGGTTTTTTTCGATCCTCAATGTGTTCTGTTTGTAAGCAATCTCAATCAACATTCATTATGTAGTGTGCCTTGTCATTACATTTTGAATGCTATCATTATAGATGGACCGTTTTGGTCTGTTCAGTTTATTATCTAACATTTCGAAATGTGCATGTGACTTTTTATCATGTGATTAGAATTTTATTCTAATCACATTATTTTTTTAAAAGTCACATGCTCATTCAAAGTCCCAACTGATTAGACCTATCTGGACTTGATAAAAAGTATCTGGATTCTCTGTAGTAACGTCTTTTCTCTTCTTTATTTATTAGTATTAATTAACGCATATTTAGCTTCTAGTTTCGGCAGTTATTGTGGTCTGTTTCTCCATAACCGGGCCATTCAAATCAAGTCTGATCTCTGACTCTGAGTGAGACAGATTAAATGATTGACAGAACAGTCATTCTCTAGCAAAATTTTGAACTGAAGCGATCAACTCAATAAAAGTGAAAACGAAAGTAGTAAAGTAACAACGTCCGCAATTTGACTCATTGATACAGAAAATACTACCTGGCTGGTTATTTCCGATTTTTTACAAAGAAAGAAAGTAAATGATTCCATTTGGCATTAATTTATTTACTTCAGACTTTTTTTTTCTTTCGCATTTTTCCGATACCCGTCGACCGACGGTGAAAATCGGAGGCCTTTCCAAAATAGAAAATGCGCCGACGGTAAAAAAAAATCGGAAAACCTACAAAAATCGTCAAACTGACATCCCTGATAAATCTAATTAGACGTCTATATACTATGATGACTGACGTGGTGAATGGTGATGCACATCAAATCGTGTTGGTGATGTGATTGCCCAGGTGGTAGCATTGGCCCATGTTGTTGTTGTTGCTGATGATGTTGTTGTTACTAGTGTTGATGTAATTGTTGGCGTTTTTATTGTTGCTGTTGTTGTAATTGTTCACGTTGTTGCTGCTGTTGTTGTTGATGTTGTTGTAGTTGTTGTTGTAATCGTTGTTGTTGTTGTTGTTGTTGTTGTAATTGTTGGTGGTGGTGGTTGTTTTATTTCGGTATTGATTTTGTTTCTTGTTGCAGGCGAGGAGCATGGACACCTGCTGCCTACTGGGCGATGATCAAGGTAGTAATAATTCATGTTTATACCACCTATTCCACATAATAGACCATATTATTATTACTATCATCATCATCATTATTACCGTACTTATCATTATCATTATTATCATTATTATCATCATCATTATCATCATCATCATCATCACCACTAGTCCGTATCCCCATCAGCAGGTGTCCACCTCCATCACCTCACACCTTTAATGGATTCCTTGATGTCAATGAGGTGGAGAGCTGGCCTCCATACATGATCTGCATACTTTTCGCCCGTTTGTTGGGTGTTAATTGCTATCAATAGTATGGTAATGGACATTAACTTTTGAAAAAGGTTTGGAGCAACCTTCTTTTTTTAAAAGTGTGTCGTTCCGCAGCTGGGGTCGACTTAGTGCGAGCCGGTGGTGCAAAGGTCAGGCCACTCGCCTTTGGTTCCGGGGGTTGCGGGTTCGAATTCCGGTGAAAGCACTGGATTTATTTCCTAAGGACCTCGATCCCACTTCGCGACTCTGCACTGCGGCCAACAACTGGGTTATTCCGGTCTACCCTCGGAATAGACGCTAAAGACAAATTTGCCCCTCGGGTGATAAAGGGCATGTGTTTATTTATTATTATATAGACCTCTATATTATTATAGTATAATAAAAAAAATATGAGGAGACTCCATGAAGTCAATGGTGTGTGAATAGACACAAAGGACTAGCCATATCCTCACCATCTCCGTGCCCGCTCCTGATGACACGAATGACAAGCCATATAATAATATATTACGTTCACACCAAATCAAAATTCAACTCAAAGCCCTCGTCATGCTCATAAAAAGTAAATTATTTTGAAAAAAAAACACCCCCCCCCCCCCCACCATCTAACTAATAAAATCGGATTTCTACACCACGCGTACACATACATTACAGTCATTGTAATAATACGATATAAAGATGAGTTTATAGTCCCGTATCACCAGACAAGCACAGGCTCGAAAATGCAGTCATGATAATAATATGTAAATATATTCATAACAACTCCGATAACAGACACATGTCGTGGAGGCGGGGGGGGGAGGGGGGGAGGGGAGGTTAAAACAGTGCACTAACCACGCCGGTGATGGAGGAGTATGTCTGTTTGTGGTCCCGGGGGGGGGGGGGGGGTCAGTCTGACTTTCGGCATTGTGTTTTTCCCTTGGGCAAGAAGACACGACTAGCTCATATTACGTAACCTACTGGGTTGTAAGCAGCGTTTGTCCAACAATTGTACTCGCGCCTAACAGGCAGCGTGTGGCGTATTACGTGTTGTTGAGTGTCCCGTTGCTTCCCCGAGGCAAATGTGCTACTGTAAAGCGCTTAGAGCATGGTGACGATCGTGGATAAGCGCTAATTATTACAATTACCTGCACTGCAGCGGACTCTTGGTTTATTCACGTCTTTATTCCAAATATACCCAAAAGACAAAAGAGCCTTGTGGTCAATAACATAACGACAATATTATTATTAGAATACCTTTTTTTAAATCTTTATTTTTTCATGCAGTGAGGTCAAGGATGTTATACCGGGAACAGCTGATAATAAATGATAACCTAAATGCGATACGAACAATGATAATGAAATCATTGACTACTCAGACCAGAGACGGTGTAGTTACCAACGAGGACGTAGTGTCTTTGTTCAGACCAAGCCACGTGGACAATGCTCACAAGTCCTTTGTCTTGTTGGATGGGACGATACGTGTAGATAACATATATCGATAC
This sequence comes from Dirona albolineata, assembly GCA_031763155.1. Taxonomy (NCBI): domain Eukaryota; kingdom Metazoa; phylum Mollusca; class Gastropoda; order Nudibranchia; family Dironidae; genus Dirona; species Dirona albolineata. Next base: position 4,092 of record JARFNW010089113.1, read on the forward strand.
GTGTAGATAACATATATCGATACGTCAATAATTAGATGGTAGAACAGGTGAATGAATAATGAACAATGAATAAATTAACGATAAATTAATTTTACGAATACATGAATAGTTCCATGACAAATTAATGAGATGCATTATTATAATTTATAAAGATAAGTCAAAAAGATAAGTTTATAGTCGGTCCCGTGTCCACGTGCAAGTACAGGCCCTCAGACTTGTATCATTTATCCCCCAGCAGAGGCCGTGCCATTCGATGTTCTTCTCGATCCACGTGGGGCATACAGTATAGCATAATGTTAGGCGCATCATCTTAACACACTGGGCAGATAAATTATATGCCTGTAGCTGGGTTGTCATTGGCACCTGAGACGAGGACCAAACATCGGTAGCTTCAACCAGGATTCGAACCCTAATATAACACAATATGTAAAAATGTTATGTTATGAGTTAGGACATGGTACAGTCAACCAATATGTAATATCGATAAAGAAGAAGAAGACATGTATTCGAGAGTCTTATATGATTACATCAGAGACCAAACTGTGACACCGACATACAAAATACACCAAATGTCTTGAAGAGCCTTGAGGTCCATGACGTGTATCAGACAGAGTGACAACATGTCACCCTTCTGGATAGGACGCTAGTCTATCCCAGATTACTTCCCTAGCTACAAACTACTGGTACCCATTTCTACACCTGGGTGGTGTGAGGCAATTCGAGTAAAGTTTCTTGCCCAACAAAAACAACGAAGTGGCTGGGATAGGATTCTAACCCACGACCTTCGCCATGAGAGTCCGCTGTCCTAACCACTCGGCCACCTCGCCTCCATTGTAACATGAATATTAACGTCATATGATTGTCACCCTACCATCCTCTTCCTCCTCCTCCTCCTGTCCTTCCTCTGATGGGTTGATGACCGGGCTCAGGGCACAAACAGTCGACGCCGCCATGACAATTGTCTTCGTCTTCTTGCAACGTCAAATTGTTCGTTCAAGGTGAGATTCAATTTCATCTCATTTCATCCCAAGTATCCAACAACGCGAGATCGAGAGTACATCCTCAAACACAGGGATTCCTCCCACACAACAACACGTGGTAATCCAACGATACGGACAGGATACCACCACCCATGACCAGCACACAATGCCTGTTTCGGTTTAGTTACAGATGCATATTATGTACATTAAATTATCACAACAGTCCTGACAACAGCGTTGTGAAAAATATTCCTTTTTGAACAGTCAAATTGTCAAATTATCGTTGGATGAATGATTCTCGTCAAAATGAATGTCAATACTGAATTTCATAGTAAAGTATTATATATATATATATATATAACAAACAAAATAAAGAAGTAATAATGATGAGAGCTGCCAGAAGATGATATCCGAATAAAACGAATGAAAAAAAAAATGAAAAAAAATAATGATTGTATAGCCTGAAGAACCCTTTCGATCTCGACTCTAGTAATAGTAACCTAACCACTCAATTAGCACCGACGAATAGGACTGGTCAGGCTCACCGTCACACATACCATCACATAATAATATATAATACACTTTACGATATCGGTAATATCGGGATTCGTCAAAAGTAGCCAAACCATATTATGCTGCGATTCATAATATAATGAATGTCATGACTATATAATATAACACACACACACACACACACACACACACACACACACACACACACACACACACACACACACACACACACACACACACATAACGCGTATTAACCTTAATCGTTGGTTGTTGGCAGGTTACAATGTTTTCGACATTTCAAGTCATAGATTGTGTGTTATCTGTTCCCTTTAGTACCGTCATCAAACAGTGTAGGGACCAGCTCTGTGTCTGGCCGAGGTCAGTGTACAAGCAGAAGGCATTGATGCGCAGACCCGGGTAAAACTCATCCAGTTGCCCGGCCAGCACACATGACCCAATACAGGCTGGAAAATCTATGGATCAAGATTATTAAGGCAAGCTGGGGATCAGCCCACTGTGTCAATGATCATCTATGATGTAAAATTTAAACTTTGGCAATTCACAAATCTATTCTCAAAATCTAATTCCTTAAAATACATCTTTTTTATTTTGCACAATGATAATTAAAACTATTTGTTTCTTATTATATATATTAGTATTGAAAAAGAATGAGAAAAAATTGAATATTTGAGTAAAAGAAAGAGAAATCCTTTACGCGCAGAAATAGCTACATACAATTATTGGTTTGTTGTGTATTGCGTTCTTGCAAAGGAAAGCGAGCTCTTTTTTATGTTACTTTTTGCATAATGAAGATGAGATACTGAAACGAGAACGACTGGTTTGTTGCATGATGACATATCCTAATCAAAGAATCGACTCTTTTCTGTACAAAGACGGCCCTTCTAAAACTACTGACTTGTTCAATAAAATGGTGCAAAAATGGCTTCAGTGCGAGGTCATGGAATTGTATGGCAAATAAAGAAATTGGCAGGAATGAAAAAGAATTTGTTTCTTTGCAAATCAACGCAACATTGTGTCATACCGTAAAAAAAAGTTACGAAAAATACAAAAATACTTTTAGGTGACGAAATGTATTGAAATAAAGGACTTCCACCGTGATTTAAAGAAAAGAAAACGTTTAGATATAGCTACAGTAACTCCTGTTGGCGAGTCAGTATTTTTAAAATAGCGTCACAGCACACTGCAACACCCAGTCATTAAAATTGTGAAGCCTCAAGTGTGGCCCGAGGAGAGGACGCTTAACAGAAAGCTGTTTCAGAGCCTGGAGGAGCTGAAGAAAACACGTCACGTTCATGAAGAAGGGAGGACTTCAGGTGTGGTATATTAAATGTGAACCAAAAGAAGAAGAAGGAGACGTGTGTGGAAGGACGTGTGTGGAAGGACGTGTGTGGAAAAAAATTGATCAAAGTTAAGATTGTGACCGCGTTGCAAAAAAAAATTAAAAAAATGTCTGCCGCCGTAGTAGTTTAAAAGTAATGGCACTGAACATAAGGGTTTGAACTCAACACAATAGCGGTGGATAGCGCTACATGCTCCACTCATTATTGTAATGGTGGCATTTCATTGTTACATCAAACATGTTGTTATCGCAAAAGAATTCAACTGCACTCATTATTGTAATGGTGGCATTTCATTATTACATCAAACATGTTATCGCAAAAGAATTCAACTGAAGCGAGATATAGTAGGTATATGTGCAGTAGAGGCCTTTACAACGGCAGTCGTCAATTTCCAAGGAACCCATTGAACTGGGGGATATGATATCATAGAAGAAAAAAAAAGAAAAAAGGGGGTTGCTCTTATCGACCAACCACGAAACGATCAAAGCATGAAGAGAGTCAAAGTCTGAAAGGCAGATCAATTCTCAAGTAAAATCAATTGATCAAGAGTTTTTTTTTCTGCTATATTATATTAATATTATATATCATGATACATCTAAAGCTTGTAAAAACATGCATTGGGAATTTCAATTTTGAATATATTAGATGTGGTTTCTACATTGAAAAAAAAAGAAAAAAAAAAGCGTCAAACTGTATGTACAGCAAAAATAAAAGTGATATACAATATTATGTAACACATACATATTTATATTTCATTTAATGCTGTGAAGCGTGAACGATTTCTCTAAGTCTAAAATGACACTACCTCTAAGCCACTCAATTTATGGTCACGATGATGATGTAAAATAAAATACTAGAGAACAAGTTCAATGAGAAATACTTACGGAGCAAACCCACTAGATTATTGCATATAATATATAACATTCCGTAACAGGAATCAAGTAGACAAAACATCATTTAACAACATGACATAGTATTGGTATTCATCCTTTCTTAAAAATTCGAAGAAAAAAATATGTTCACAAAATGTTTTAAGATTCCTTCAGCAGCATCAACAGCCGCGCATGAATCACTATCATTACAGTCCACTCCACTTAAACGCACTTTGTCAGGAATCAAGAAATTGTTGCCACTATCCAAGATCCGATTATGCAGAAATGATGAGCTTTAAAGGAAATTGGTTTTGGAAAGCAGCAAGAAGTCAGTTTAACCCTTAATCTGCTATCTTCGACTTGAGTCATAACTTCCACAATGGGAATTACATACAGGGCCAAAAAACTTGGCAGGTGAAGGGTTAAATGGCAGAGCAACAACGTTTTGAAACCATTTTTAGGCATCAGGATTTTTACATAGCGTGAACAAGTGATTGAAATATATATTTTAAAAAACAATGATTTAAAAAATGGTAAAGATGACGATGTATATTTCACCTTAAAAATTGAGTCATGTGACTTGCGTTCCAAGTTATGTGACGTGTTTTTAATCATGTGACTTGTGTTCTGAGTCATGTGACTAACTATCGCCTTGGCCAGCAATAATTGTTATATATAATAAAAATTGACAATAACCTCAACAACAAAATGTAAAATCAAAATGTTCCAATCAAAGGTTCTAAAAAAAATAATTGTGGATAAAATAAAGGGCATTAACTCTCCACTCCTAAGAGAATAAATCGCCCTGCTGCCAAGTAGGCTTGAAATCACTCGTGTAACAACGGTTGTGGTAGTGTGACATGCGTTATTTTCAAATGGCGGTGCCCATGTTCACGTCTCCGAGCCCATGAACGCTGGAGCCGTCCTCGGTGCTACGACTGCTGTTGAGACGATCGCTCCGGTTGCTGCGAGCACGGCCTCGGGTGTATCTGGAGGACGGAAATTGACAAATATTATCATAAAAATAAATAAAAATAAAATCTGCCAGAATGGCGCTTTGTCTTTAGAGGTTATGTAAAAAATGAAGAAAAAAAAAATGAAGAAAAAAAAAGAAGAAAAAGACAAGACCGAAATAACCCAAGTATCAGCTGCAGGAGTTTATATTCTTTCCCAAGGAAAAAACAATGTTGAAAGTCAGACTCACAACCACATAGAGCAAATGTAACCGAGTATCCCTGCCCACTACCTGTAACCAACTCATTTATATATCAATCAATAGAGGTGAAAAACGTTTGCTTGGGTTTTCCTTTTCCCAGAGATCGGTCTATTTTTAGCAAAAAGAATGTTACCGTGACAAACAACTTTCCAATGGTGAATAATTAAGGAATCTCATGTTTTTTTTTCGGTAGGCCTACTTCCTGAATAGTAAAGTCAAGTTGCTGGGGAAATTCTTCTAACCATCTTTTCGTACTAAATCAAAATTAAGCATTAAACACCTGAAAATATCAGCAAGACCAAATATAGTCTAGTGAGTCTGCTGTCATAGCTTGCCAGCCACTAACATATGAAGTACATACAATCAGACAAAGCAAAAAGTCTGAAATCAGACAAAATCTGAAAGATTTACAGCCCTTGTCACTCACTTTCTGCCCTCGGGCTCAGGCTCCCCTCCATCGTATGCTGTGTTCTGATGGCCGACGTACGGGTCTCTAGACCTGGGCACGTCGTCCACGGGTGGGTTGGCATAGTTGACATAGCCGGGGTCGTAGGGTTCATCGTGGCTGTTGTAGGTGGGAGGCCCAGAGTCGGTCATGATGGGGTCGTGGTTGACGTAGCGAGACGGGGCTTTGGGATTGCCGTCAGAGTCTCGGGAGTCGTAGGAATTTTCCAGGGCCTTGTTGGATCGGCCACCATCTTCCACGGTGTTATCCTGGAACAAAGATAAAGATAAAAATAAAGATAAGGTCAAAGATAAAGATAAAAAATAACGATAAGACAAAGATTAAGATAAAAAAAATATAAGGACAAAGATAAATATAAAAAAATATAGATAAGCCAAAGGACAAAGATAAAGATAAAAAAAAAGATAAGGTCAAAGATAAAGATAAAAAATAAAGATAGGACAAAGATTAAGATAAAAAATAAAGGTAAGGCCAAAGATAAAAAATACAGATCTGAACAAAGGTAAAGATTAAAAATAAAGATAAGGACAAAGATAAAGCAAGTAAAAGTAAAAGTCCCGTACTCCTGTGTTCAGTCATGATGGACAAAGTGTTTGTATTATTAGTGAGATATATATGTGACAGTGACAATTTGCCATTGCTTTCCCCAAGTCTGAAAAGAACAGACCTATCTAACCACTTTTCTGCTGGGTAGACAGGCAGAACCTTATAAGACTCTGCCTGGATGGGGATTCGAACACAGGCCATCTACATTGGCAGACTACCTTCTAAAGATAAGAAAAAATAGGTAAACGTGTAGTTTAGATAATATATTTATCATTTAAGACCTATAGTATCGTAATCGTTCAATAATTTATGGTCAAGTAATCGTTGGTATTATTTTCTGTTTACTCAAACCCTAAACCCTAATACCATTGTCTAACCATAAAAACAAACTCTAAAACCCTAACTCTGAACCCTGGAAACCCTAACCCTAAATCTTAAGGCCCTAACCCTAACCTGATTACAATTACTGTGGTCTTTCGATACTGATTATGAATTTGCCCATCTGATAGTCCAGATAAATAAATACAGCTAAACAACATGCTTACCAAAAAAACAAACATATTTAGAAAGATTTTAGATTTCTCAACAGGTACACTTTTTTCTTTCTATAGTCATCAATTTCCTTTCTACCTTTCAGTGTTAAGTGAGGACAAACTTTCGCCATTGATCTCTATCCAGAGCCTTCTCTTTGCATCCAAATACCTACATCCTCTCTTTTCTATCACCTCTGATATTGTTCTCTTGAACTTATTGTTCTTATTTTGGGAGCTCCATTTCAATTTTGTGTGTGTTCCAGGTATATTAAAAAATGGCATTTATATAGCGCTTCTTCACAATCATCACCATGCTCTAAGCGCTTTACAGCAGCACATTTATCCCGGGTAAGCAACGGAACACTCAACACTAAATACATACGCCACACGCTGCCGGTTAGGCGTGAATTAAATTTTTGGACAAGGACAAACGCTGCTTAAAGCCGAGGGGACCTCCGGATTTAACGTCAGTCTCCGATAGGACGAGGTAAGCAGGGCAAAGTGTCTTGCCTACAGACACAAGCGCCGGTGAGCCAATACATTTAATTTTTTTCCCTGATGGGTTTAGAACCCAGACGGTCACCCGTCTATTCACTGCCACGATAGATGTGGCTTGTCAACACCAACAGTCAAGTCGTGCTCACTGCTCGGCCACCGACACCACCCAATTAGGAACATTATTGGACTAAGACTCCCTGTTGTGTGCCAAAGTTACCGGTACGTGTATTTGATTTAACACAGCAGCTCTTTTGATTTGAGTGTATATATGTGTGTTGCTAAGAAAGAAACGTAGAATGCTTAGTTCATCAGTGTCATTTTTATTGATGCCAGTACCAGTATATCGAACAGTGCATGCCTGTCGAACTGGACATTTATTTGTCATGGTCAATCAGGACAAAAACTGACCAGTTCCCCTGCTTCTGTAAAATATTATTCCCGACCCATAGACTGTCCAGCACTGTGTTCAGCATTGTAAGGCGGCCTGTGTGTTTGCAGTCTGAGGCTTTGTGACCGTGCTCTAATCACTCTACAGACGCACATTTGCCCCGGGAAAGCCACGGAACATTCGCTCTCCCATGGAGCATGCAGTAGAGCAGCATATTAGGCGCACCATACTAGCATTATGACTGATAGCTTCTGTCTGCAGCCCAGGTGTTCATTAAAAACTTGAGTCAAATCAGGAAAATTGTGAAAAAAGAGCCTTTCCTTCCCAGGGACTCAATGCCCACCCTAGCAAGATTTCGAACTTGAAACCTTTCAATCTTTAGTCCAGTAGCCTTATCACTCAGCCACTGACGCCACAAAATAAAGGCTGAGCGTAAGACCGTTAACTTTCGACTATCACAGAAGAAATGCTATAGACAGGGCCATATAAGGTAAGTATAACTCTTGTACAGTCTATGGTAATGCTTCAAATACACACTTGAGAGTTAACCCTCTAGACTACCACAGAGGAAATGCTATGGACAGGGCCATATAAGTAAGGCACATGCTGCATGACATTTCTTAGAATAAAAGTTATGTAAGCAGCATTTTGTCCATGTCCAAAAATAGTATTCGCGCCTAACAAGCAGCGTGTGGCGTATTACGTGTTGAGAGTGTTTCGTTGCTTACTCTGGGTAAATGTGCTACTGTAAAGTGCTTTGAGCATAAGGATGATCGTGGATAAGCGCGTTATAAATGCCATTTTATTTATTATGTTATGTCATTTAAAAAACTAGATCATGTCTCTCATTCCATTTGGAGTGTGTTTTATAAGAAGTAAATTGTTGTACACAGGAAATCTATCATTGGGCACTAGAGGGACAAGAGCAATTTGTGCTGACATAATCACCCACAAAAACCAAAGGTTGCATCCTGTGCGCACCTAAACCGGTGTTTTATGGCTTTCATGATTCACACCTCCAATTCTTTCTCTTCCAACCACTGAGTGAAAGCCTCATCAGCAAGGTGTATAGTATAGTACTAGTAACCAAGCAAACAGAATGGTAGTGGAATAATGTAACAGTGCCAGTGACAGACAAAAGCAGAAAATAGAGACAAAAAATTTTTTTTTTGTCGACCGAGGGAAATTGAACCCATGCCTGCCGCAGCAACACCGCCTCGACATGAACAGATTAATCAGCCCACTTCTTCTGAGCTAATCCGCCACCCCCCAAAAGCAAGGTGGTTTCATAGTCCAGACATAGTGAGAGGTGCCATTCCATTTAGTAACCAAGCAAGATGGGGAGGTGGCGGCGCAGTGGCTAAGTCACTCGCCTTTGGTTCAAGAAGTTGCGGGTTTAAATCCCGGTGTAAGCACTGTTTTTTCCCCTCAAGACTTTGATCCCGCTTTGCAGTGCTGCTCTGCAGCTGAAGCAATGGGTTATTCCTGTCTACCCTCGGAATCAACCCTCAAGACAAATTCCCCCCTGGGATGAATGAAGGGAATATATTCATTAATTTATTTATTTAAGTAGGAAGGTAGGTACTCTGTACTAATGACTCTTGTATCTTTTATTTCATGTACCAGCCGTTACAAGACTGAATATCATATATTACTATTTGATTACTAACTTGACACACCACATCATGTCTTTATA
>JARFNW010089224.1:0-13159 GCA_031763155.1 Dirona albolineata
TCTCTCTCTCTCTCTCTCTCTCTCTCTCTCTCTCTCTCTCTCTCTCTCTCTCTATCTATCTCTCTCTCTATCTCTCTTCCCCCCCTTACACACTCAATCTCACATCTCCCTCAGCCTTAGTTATGGGGTGATCCAGTGGGCTGCATTATGCAATGAGTCTGGTACCAGTTGGGCTGTAGATGTTGAACCGAAGTTTGGGGGAAAAGAAGTAAGTCCTTAATACCTTTGAAGTATATAGAGCAAGTCAGTGCTTATTCCAGTTTCCATAGTGTGAATTGGACAGAGTGACAAGTGACAATATGTCACCTTTTCGGATAGGATGCTGGTCTATCACAAATTACTTCCTCAGTTGTAAGCTGATGCAGATTTCTACATCTAGGTCGAGTGAGGCAATTTGAGTAAGATTTCTTGCCCAAGAAAACCAACAATGTGACTGGAGTAGGGTTCAAACCCACAGCCTTCACCATAAGAGTTCACTGTCTTAACTGCTCGGCCATCGCCCCTCCATGTTTGGTGGAGGGAAGATTAAACACTTAAGAATTTTACTAGGGTAGGTAGTGGCCACAAGTGACCAATTCTTTACAATTTTTAAATATTTTTTGAAGGAATGGTTTGAGCTTTGCACAGACAAATATACTTTGTTTTTCTTTTTATTTATCCAATTCTATTAATGTTCCAATAGGTACCCAAAGAGTAAGAGCCAAGTGACATATTATATGTTGTCATGGGAACCCACTTCAACTTGTGCTTCCATTGGAAAAAAGAACTTTCTGTGTCTCAATGTAACTCAAATTCAGTATTTTTCGCGTCAGTGTTGGATCAGTTTTCACTTAATCGAAGAAGCTATGAATAAATGAATAACTCAGTAAGAAACACTCTTTTTTGGGTTTTTTTTACAGAAAGTCTGAACATTTTTAATAAAAATCAATCATATTATGCATAAACTAGGCAGTCAATAAAAGATACTAAAGAAATGAGTATGTTAAACAAAATTACAAACCTCTCTCACACTCTCCTCCTCTCTCGTAACATAATAATGCATTCACTTCATACATATTCAAATTCATCATAATGGCTGATCACTTCCATAGTTACCTTTCCTTGGTAAAATAACCAAACTGCATTGATTTGTTGGGGTTTTTATCATTATTGTTTATTTAAGCATACATTTGGGGTTGAGTCAAAATTCCAGCATTTGTAAACCAACTACAGTGAAAAATATGATTAAATAATAATAAGATATGTCACATTTCTTTTACTAAAGTGCTGGTAAGATATTTTGACCGATGTGCCTCCATACATGTTACTAGTAGGACAATGCAAGTATGAGAACATTTCTTTTTCATAACCCTCAATATCTGTCAGTATTATTCAGATAATCAAGCTATATTTATGATAGAATTTCCCCAATCGTTCCATTTGTACATGATACTATTATCATAAAAATCTCAATATAGAATATAAAATGCAGTGTAATAATGTATGCATATATATATATCTATTGTGCAAAAAGAAATGAGATGTGATTTATAACAAAAAAAGAAGAAAAAGGAAAATGTTCAAATAAACTCAGTTGTGATGTGAAAAATGTTCACCACTGTTGTGTAATGCAAAAAAAAAAGGGAATAAATTATCAAGCTTACTGAAATAAACAATAATTGTAAGTCAATATCCTTGCTGGCGGCTTACACTAAAACAAAATGTAAATCTAGTTCATTGGCAAATAATGAAGAGTATGTATTTCTCCTTTGTTGGCCACTTAAATTGTAACAAAAATTAACTTTGAACACGTAAAGGAAGTTCATGAGTCATACAAAATCGTTTTAGTCATTCTTTCTGTAATATTAATATCAAATAAAAACATTCGTAGTTTCAAATGTGTATATATTGTTAATTATTTTTTATACTATTTAATAATCTACACATAATACATCCATTCAATGGAAAATTGCATGTTAGTGCCAATCTTACTTCGGTAGTAATAAATGAGACGTACATCATTTTAGAATGACAATAATGTAAATGGAGCTGGCTGAATTATTATATTTTTAAGTTTTAGATTCAAGTATTTTGTGATGCATTCAACATAAATCGCATAGAATGAAAAGATATCTTTTAATGTCACTTTTCTAAATAATTTACAATTTGATGAAGAATATTTCATTACTTCCTGATCTCTACTCTAATTTGCAAATCTGAAGAGACAAAATCCAGCAAACCAATACTAAATCGCCAGGTTTAGAGAATTTTGGCATTGTTTATTTTCACATTTTTCCAGATTGAGGGATAAAGTATTTGTTTAGTGCTAAATTTTATTATCCTCTGTCCACACGTGGATAAGTCAAGTGTGATCATTGCATACATATAATAATATCATTGTCCTTGTTGATGCTGTTGTAAAAACTGTCTTAATCAATGCTAAAATAAAACACAAATTTCTCAATTTTGTTTCTTCTACTTCTAGCGATATGAATTGGTAAGAATATTCAAATAATACATCACAAAGCTGTTACAATATCTCCATATAGCATTTCATTTACTTCAAAGGGTTGTTTCACCTTGGATTTCATTCTTCTGTCATCACTGTCATTCACAGCTTGAAGCACCAAAAAAAGTTGAAAGGGTTTTTGCTAGTATTGGATGATTTTCAGTTTCAATTTGATGTCCTCAAGAATTTGTAAACTGATCACATCTTCGTGATGCACATTCTATTTGTCCGTACTGAGGAAAAAACCAAGAGTTATCGTATTGTTAGATTTGAAATAGGTAGATACTAAGTTTTTAAAGAATATGAACAGGTGTAAAAAATTACAGATTGAATTGGTCTGTCTTCAAAACTAGTACCTGTACAAATCCTCACGGGAAACAAGCACACAACATTTCTCGATGCTCAAACAGAATCTAACACTGAGAAAAAGGAAGCATATTTGTCCAACATTGTATCTGTCACTGCCACTGTCACAATTCCACTCATCAAGAGTCAGAAACAATCATATTTGTCCAACATTGTATCTGTCACTGCCACTGTCACAATTCCACTCATCAAGAGTCAAAAAAAAATCGTGTTTGTCAGTTAAGAAATAAAATACTCTCATACAATAATGAAATTGTTGAAAATACCCCTCAGAGCTTGGCTTCACCAGTATCTATTATAATTACCTTAACAAAAATTTACATCAAAGTATTGAACATTAACAATAATCAAACAAATGTAAAACATTCAATAACACTTACTTTACATATACACTGAGTGCATTTGTCTTGTTTCCACTTCTGTCCGTGATATCTGAATTTATTTCCCCTGTCTCTGCACGAGTTTCTCCTCAACGGTTTACTCTGTTCTAAAGTTTTAATCTGTCAGAAAGCAAAGAACCAGTGGTTGTCAGATAAAATCGATGCTCAATATCATATCAAGGAAAAAGATATAAATACACACATCTCAAAATATTTTTTCACTGAGAGTTGTTGCTGACTGAACACTAAACATTGCCTATCTAACTAGAAAGTTTGAATCAGGTCCATTCAAACTTGCTAACCGCCAAACCGGTCTGAAAAAAAAACCAGTCCAAAAGCAATTAGAAATGAGTTTGGTTTGTCATTCGATAACAATCCTAACCCTAAACCTCCATGGGACTCAAGGCTCTTAAGGACTAACTACTAACTCACTAACATTAACACATGTTACAATGTAAGAGAATGGGACGGAGATGGGGAAAGAGGAGAAGCAGTGAACGGCTATGTTCAAAGACATTGGATCTAGCCTAGCAGTGTTACTGCGACATCAAATTAGACAAATCATGTAACGATGATAATAATAATTATAATAATGCATTTACTATAGCACATAATGTTCACATAAAATGTGCCCAGTGGCGCTTTACACAATGAAGAATTTTTAAAAGGTGTATTCAAAAACATACCAGTACTAAATATCAGTGAAACTATGTGTTAAAATCAGGCAAATTATATAAATGTATAAATTTAACAAATATGCCGCCTGAGTGAAATTAATTATATCAAAGAGTCAAAAGGTTGTATCAAACTTTAACCAACTTGGGACCTTTTTAATATAACTTTCTTACCTTTCTTTTCAAATTTTTAATGATATGACTCATTTCCATGACCACCTCCTCCATCCCCTCTATTCTGTCCTCCATCAACTCTAAATCCTCCTTAGAACATTGGCTTGAGACGGTCTCTTCTACTGTTTCTGTCTCCTTTTCAGGCTTTGGTATCTCTTTTGGTGCCTTGTCTTCTTTCTCCTATGAAAGTGAAAGGATGTAGATATAAATGTATACAGTTTTATACAAAATGAACAATACAGTACCAGTTTAGAATGTATCAATCACTTTTTAAAAAAATTGCAATAATAATAGTAATAGCAGTTTAGGATGTATAAAAACAGCTTTATACAAAATGAACATTACCAATAATTGACTCTTTGATATAAATTATTAAGGATATACATAAATATCAATAGAGGTTTTTTTACATTAGAATACTCATTACATAAAAACAAAAAAACAACAGATGTTATTTGTTATGCAAAAAATAATTATACGTGACTTGATACTTTATTTCTCTATCCAACACCCACTTATTTCATATGAAATAATCTGAGCTGTCCAAAACAAATTCAGAATAACTTAAATGAGCTCTTTGACAAGAAAAAAAGAGATAAAACGATGTTGTCACCGTCTAGTATTCAATACGTTGTAATTTAAAAATGATGCAAATTACATAATTGAAAATAGCACATCATGCTTACCATTTCATCATCTGCTTCTTGGTTCTCCTCGTCTTCTCTGTCTTCAGGATAACTCTGATCTGCAGATCGACGTCCTCGAGAAAGTCTTGCAGTAAATGATGTCAAGGTGGCTCTGGTTCTGCAATCTAAAAGGGTTCAAGATGGAAATCAATTTTTTATACCTTTTTTGCTCCAAATTATTTTTGACATACAATATAGGCCCACTGCTCAAAAGTATGGGATATAGATATATCAAAGCGTGTCACCACTTATGTGTGAGTTCCTCTTTTTAGCAGTATATCTTCAGTTCGGAAGGAGTTCGCTTTAGATTTACATGGGATGATAAAAATCCTCAAAAAAGAGTGGTGAGTGAATGTTGCACGTTGAGTTGAAAAATAAATTTACTGGAAAGCCAATGAAGATCAACTACAAGGGGAAGTTACCCATGAAAATAAACAACATCCCAATTTTCTGTACAAAATATTATGCCTGTTTTGAACAGGGTCAAGAATTTTCTTTGGAAATACATTCAGAATTATAGTTGGAAAATGATGAGGTGCCAGCAAGAGACATGACAGTAAATAAAAATAGAACAAAAATTGCCGAAATGATCAAACCCATACTTGCAGCAGCAACACCATAATGACGAAAAAGGCAAACCAGCTTGCTACCAACTGAGCTATGCCACCATGCCATTACATTGACTTCCCCTTACCTTCACAACAATCTGTCCATTGTCGAACATCAAGCTGGGTAATTTCTTCGCATGATACATACTCATCATCGTTGTCGACACGCAGGAAGACGTCTTTCTGTACACGGCTGATGCTGTCACTACTCTGACAAATGACAGAAGACAGACTTGTTTGCTTGATCGATACAAGTTGTTCGGGGGTGAAAATATCGTCTCTCTCATACCAGAATCTGAATGAAACAAATATATATTCAAATATAAAATCAGAATCAAATTGAAACCAAGCAAAAGTTTTCAAATACTGAATTTAAATAATGACAAACAATGATGAAAAGACATCCCGTCATACATTGTGAAACCAAATTTAATCATTCTAGTAATTTGAATAAAGCAGATCAGTTTATTACTTCTTTAGCTACCAGGCAGTGTATCAATTGAAATTATCAATTGATATGTATTTCCCTTTTAGCCTGTTAATGTTGGTGCTGTGAAGAAAAAGTAAAAAACTAAAGATGGACTTTATAGTCCCTGCCCTTATAAAAGTGCAGGCAAACAGACTGGAAATCATTCACCACCCATCCCCCTCCCATTCATCATACCTGTCTCCATCACGAACACGTCGGAACTGGTCTGACAGAATACACAGGAATGTGGGACCGACCTTTGCCCCTTCCACAAGGGTCTCACTCAGGCCTCCAATGAAAAGGTCAATATTGTCTGGGATAGATAAAAAGTAATAGGTCATGAAGAAGGCTGATTTACACTAAATTAAAAATCAGTAAATATTGGCAGGCAGTACTCAGGACATTCAAATCATTACGTAATCGGTAAAGGAGAAAGTAACAAACATGTATAGATCATAGTGGCTTTTTTTTTATCAATGAACTAATCCTGTTAGTAATCCAATAATTCTTGATTACATATCCATTTTTCTTTCAAACTTAATTTCATCTAAGTTATAAGAGGCCAGGAAATAGCTACTTTAACAAGGAGAAAAAGATACATATTTGTCTGTAAGAGAATTCCTCTTGTTTTAGATTAGATCTATGAAAAGGATAAGTTGTGAAATGCTACCCTATTGTGTTCCAACATTTTATAAGCTACTTAAAAATCATTAAATTTCCTGACCCTTAATATTCTTACCTGGATGGCTGTAAAGAGCTTGTAATTTTTCTCGATTTGACCTATGCTGAATTTCTCCCCTCAAGTCTTCAAAAGTGTTTGCCCTGCTCAACCCACAGTGTTCCCGGTAGTCGTTATAAAACTGGATGCCATGGTCACGACCTCTTTGGATATTCAAACTTGCCAAATCTTGACCAATTGCATTCGCCAGTTTGAACAATTTCTCTGTGAGTTCTGAGTTGAAAAACTCTCCTGTGAAAAATACATTTAAAAAATTGAAAACAGGCTAACTTTCAACTTCATATTTTATTTTTTTGCTCTTTCACTGTTTTTTAAAATGTTATATCAGCTCAGAAGTTTAATGAATGGCATCTTACTTATGAAAATAATAGTAGAATTCTGATGAGATGATTTCTTTAGAGAATGTAGCAAACAATACAAAGTTCTCCTCATTAATTGTGAAAAACGCAAAGATAAACAAAGGTAGCATCTGAATAATGATCAACTATCTGTCATGAATTTATTTTTTTTAAAGTAATTCAACTTTGACTCTGTCCTCATTACTCTCCAAGCGTAGTTTACCTGGCATTCTTTTCTTTGAGGCTTTGGCAAACATTCCTCTGATAAGTGGATCTACTCCACCCTCTTCCACCAATCGATAAGGAGCAAAGAATGCATGGTGGAGGGGCAGATTTCCCTCTGCAATTTCTTGGAATGTCTCGTTTAACCTGAAAATCACCGGTTGTACGAGGGTATGTCCAAATCGTAGAGCGGCCACAGCAAACTCGGTGACAATGGACGGATTAACATCGGGCTTGTATCCCTCATAGGGCCCCATCATGGCCATTCCCTTTGGTCCAAGGATTTTTTCCAACCAGTGTTTGTAGGTGATGTGTTGCATCATAGCGCCCACAATCTTCCTCGTCTGCAAAAAGAAATGAAATACCAAAAGTACTTCATCAGTGATTGATTTTTAAATTTTCATTACTTTCAGCTGTTCTTTTAGACAAATCACATACCATGAAAATTTCACTAACTATGTTTCTTTTATATAAGTTCTCCTTGCATTCAACAATCTTTTTTAAGACCTATCTCAATAATAACGTTGAATATCTTTATCATAAAAACACGTTCTGGTCAGTTGGATATCTAATAAAAGAACATTTATTTGGTTTTCATGTGTTGTAATGTGAATAACTTAAAAAAGTAAAAATCAAATCTATTTTGTGAGATGGCAGGACTGGGTCATGTTTACCTCATGAAAAATCTTATTGCCATCCCAGTGCGGATTGATTCTGTTGAGAATGGTGGCAATATGGTTGTGTTGTCTCATCCACACAGTGTGCATGGCAGTAAGGGCAAGGTGTTCATTGGCTCTTGGGTCCCCAGCCAGGAAACAAGGCACATGCTGTTTGCTGGGCTCTATTTGACAATCAATGTGCTCCAAGTGGTTGTCTTCAAATGGAAGTAAGCGCTTGTTTCCAACACTTACAGGCCCTATGTTCAAGACATTACAAAAATTTAGACAAACATTGATAGAGACACCTTCTTATAATGACTGGAGTGATGATGATGATGATGATGATGATGATGATGATGATGATGATGATGATGATGATGATGATGATGATGATGATGATGACGACAACAGCAACTACGATGATAATGATGATGATGATGATGATGATGATGAATCACATTTATGTAGCACGCTTATCCACAATCATCACCATGCTCTAAGAGCTTTATAGTATCTCATTTGCCCCCAATGTGTTATCAACAATGTTGCATCAATTTCTATTTACCCTTTATTAATCCTTTCGGAAATCAAACATGTGTTACACATCGGAGTAGAATATAAAAATTCAACAACAATAATAATGACTTCATAGCATATAAGTTGTCATAAAACATACAATTGAGAGGTTGAAACATAGGGGTCACCTATTAGTATGGGACGGGACGGATAACAATAAATACAGGATTATAGTCACAAACAATTAAAGGAGATGTTTGAACCAGAGATATTTTAATTGCAGCAGTTTTGACTTTTGAGAATGAATTTTATAAATATATATATATATGTTTATAGATGAAAAAAACAAAACAAGCAACAATAATGTTGTTTTTTTTTGTCATTCTAAAAAAAAAAAGGTGCACTCATTGATAATCATTTCAATCAACAAACCTTCTCGTAGGAGACCTCTGTCACTGGCCAAATTTCTGACATTGTTGGACATTCTGTCTGTGTTTCCATACACATTGCTGGCATCAATGAAAGCTGTGAGGGCATTCAGCTGTTGTCTTGGCGCCACCGTATTGTAAAACAAGGAAGTAGAACCTGTGTTACAAGTGGCACTAGTCCTAGTGAATCCGAGGCATTCTCGATTACTGATTCTGGGGTCTGAGGCTGGGACTGGGATGGGAAAGCACGGACTTTCTTTCTCACACGTCTCATTACATCTTCGTCCATCACTAAACCTAGCATAACTAATGGCCTGAAAACAGAACACAAAAACAACAAAAGTGATGATGGTGTAGACAAATAAATAACAATGTTCAAAATGCCATTTTTGAATCATATTCTATATTGAACATAGCGCTAAAGTAAAGACAACTTTATTCACTCAATCAAAGTTTATATAAATTTGAATTTTGTCAGATTGTTTTGTCTTGTAATTCTCAACTAACAGCAGCAACGAACCAAAGTTGTGGTTTTCTGTGTTTCATTTCTTTATACTTATAAGATGTAATTAGCATCTATATCGTAAAATTCTTTGTAAGGCACATAACATTAAGTACAACGATTTAAATTGTTAGGTGTGCTGTGACTTATTTCTTATTCTAAAAGTGTAATGAAAAGAGAAAGTTTGCCAACTAATGCCCGCTTAGTAAATCTACCTGTGGAGCTAAGGTCATGTCATGGTCTACAAACTGTCCCCACTGCATCAACATGTGCGTGAAGAGGTCATCATTGGTTATACGATCCGTCGATAGAAGCAGGGAGGAAATTAGGCGAGCACTGGGAAGGTGGGTTCCTCTGTAAAGTTTGTGTTCATTCCAGCCTGAAAATATAAAAAATAATTTAGCTCCACTTTTAACATTTCCAGAAAAAGGAGGAAAAATTTCCTCTAGTCAATTTAGTTGTCTCACATAAATACTTTTTAACCTTACTGATAGTCAATTTTTGCTTGTTTAGTTATTTAAACCACTTAAGACTGCAGAGTTAAGCCCAGTTTCATGCCAAATTTTTAGAGAGAGTAAGACAATATCAATTAAAGGGAACACTAAATATAACATTTTGCAAAACATACATACCAACAGGCATATTGAAACCATTTTCATAGATTGCTGGTAAGAGTCGGTTGAAAGCTGTGTTTGAGGCACCCCACTCTGGATTCTGGAAATTGTTGCACGATCCATCCATGGACCTGTAGCGTCTGTTGAAACAGCTGTTGGAACAGTCGGTATTGCGTGTACGACGTAAACAACCTGACATGTTGGCAATGAGGATCAGATGTGCTGGAGATACAAGCTCCTCGTATGGTGTATCTAGGAAGGAATTGGTGGGGTTAAATTTGGTTTGTGGGTAACATTAATACAGTGTGACAAATTAATAAATATCACTAAATTGACATTTTATCACTCTATGACAAAGAATCCCCCCCCCCCCCCCTCCATTGGGATGAAATAAGTATAATCCTATGTTATGTTATTTTATCTTATTGAAAAATGAGAATTATATTTTAAAATGAATTGCCCAATACTTTCCTTATAAGGCTGATATAAAATGGTTGCTCTTTTCTACCCTTGATGGTACAGTGATAATTTTTCATTCATCTGCAGCTGCAATGTCCATCTTAGTATTTCTACTCCTTTACTCACCATGGCCTGTCAGATTGTAGCTGTGTCCCTCAGTGACGTGCTGGTGGATGATTTCCAGAGTGTGTTCAAACACTTCCTCTGCCCTGGCCAAGTCTAAAGCTTCTGGGGCTGGATATCTGAAGGCCGTGAGGAGATCCTGTGGGAAACGAAACAATCTTCACGGTAAACAGAAAAACACTACTTCATTACATTTTATTTATTTTCACTAAATGCAGATAGTTGGTTTTTTTTGGTACAAAATGATTCAAACTCTATAGAAAATATATAAAATATTGATGCAATCATCACCTGAACAGTGTGTGTTTTGCTTTTGTCAAAAAGTTGCGACAACGTCTCATTGACAGCAAAATTGATCCGCGTTCTTGCTCGAGGAATAGCATTGCTCACAAATCGGTCACCTGGTCTGGCATGGTCATTACCTAAAGGAAAATAAATCATGAGGTAAATACTTTGGAGTTGAACAAATCAATTCTGATTATAGATTTTGTGTTCATTATCATCTGTGGGGTTTTTTTATCCTTAATTTTTATGATGAAGAAGGATTTTCAATTTAAGCATTCTCTACAATGAAGTTCAAACTGATTAAGCTTGTACAATAGTCTCCACCTAAGACCCTGCAGCCAATAATCCTGGACCATCTATAAGTCCACTAGTGGCACAAAATGCAAATGTTTCTATATAAATCTATCAATCTAGGAGACTAGCCTGACCAACATACATAAAGAGAATCTGATCCCAACTGCTGGAGCCAACTCAAGATGATGAAAGAAACTTTTTTATTCACAATTTCACAATTAATAGTGTAACCCATCCAAATGTAGATAGGCACATCAAATATACAGTCAGTATGCAATTAAGACATCAAGACGTTATATATATAATATAATACATTAATTTACCTTGGATTTGAAGGAAAATAGACTTTGTAGCCTTTCCAGCAACATTTTCAGCCACACAATCGTATCTGCCTGCATCATGTAATTGAATATTCTGGATGGTCATTTCTCCTGCCTGAAAACAAATTTTATTTTTTTAAATTGAGCTTTAAAATTATGAACCAAACAAATTTTAATTTTTTTGAAAAGGAAAGAATAACAATACTGAAGCAAGACAAATTAATGAAGAAGGAAATAATGACAGCATATTCCCAAAGAGAGTCTCTCTCTTTGTGTTTCAGTGCCTCAGTATGCATTTGAAAAATCTGTCCTTCATTTATTTTAATTCACAATATATATTAATGCCATCATTTTCTTATGCAAGAAATCATAATTAAAGTAATCTCCACATGAAAGTAAATCCAGTTTTAATTTTCACTTCAATAATAAAAGAAATGGTCAAAATACCTGAACAGTTATTCTATTTCTGTTTTGAAGTACTCTCCCTTCCCTGAGCCAGTCGTAGATAGGGGTGGGTCTGCCTTGAGCCATACAACGCAGCGTGATTCGTGATGCGGCTATAGCAGTTACCAGCTCACTTCTTTGGGAAAATGATGGAAGTTCTGAGGAGAAATAAAAAGCAAAGAACATATTACATTTAATGTTAATCTTATCAGACCTTATCTGAAAAATGCATCAAAACACATCTTAAGCTCAAGACGCTTTA
Source organism: Dirona albolineata (assembly GCA_031763155.1). Classification (NCBI taxonomy): domain Eukaryota; kingdom Metazoa; phylum Mollusca; class Gastropoda; order Nudibranchia; family Dironidae; genus Dirona; species Dirona albolineata. Next base: position 12,051 of record JARFNW010089224.1, read on the forward strand.
CAATAGCATCACAATGACATGAAATTAAAAAGCATATTAATTATAAAGACACAAGATATAATAAGTCTGTGATTAAAATATGAAGTTTGCTGTTTCTCTAGTTCAAAATATAGCCGCATAGTAGATGTAAAAGCTTTTTTACATAAAACTAATAGAGCATTCCCTCACCATTTTGGATAATCCGTAATCTTCCGTCAGCAGTGATTTCCCCAGCAGCATTTTCTGCCTTGCAAGTGTAAACACCTTGATCTGTAGCAAGAATGTTACGAATGCGGAGGACTTCTCCGTTCCTCAGAATTTCGTATCTTCCATTGTTCCTTAATGGTCGACCTGTGGAAGGATAATTTATTACACAAAAATTAATTTCATTATGTCTTGGTTATGTGTACTTAGCTCTTTTATAATCTCAAAAACATCAGTTGAAATAAAGACACATTATATCCTCTGTACGTCGGATTTGGGCGTAATAGGGACAGCTATTTAATGGGGACGATCCTCTAGGGACTGAATTGTTTTCTACATAAAAATTCCTCCATGAATTGGAATGGGACAAGCAGGTGCACACATATATATAAATCATTTGTGCTATATTCGTCCATCTAGGAATGTAAAAGATTAAAATTGTTAGAGAAGTAACAACATTTTAAAGAGTTAAATAACATCAATATATTTTATCTGAGTAAACATTACAAAATCATTAATGAAGTAACAAAATCTATTAGAGATCAACAAGACTAAATGTAAATAAAATAATGTATGTATGTATGTTATCAATCACCATCTTTTGTCCATGTCAAGACAGGTGTTGAATCGCCTCTTGCTTCACATGTGAAATTGGCCGTGGAGCCAGCTATGACGCTGGCGTCAATGGGGGCACTTGTTATCACAGGTCTAACTGAAAGGAAAAGTTAGAAAATTAAAAACTTTATTCAAATTGACATTCAACATTGTTCTTCTTTTTCTTGTGCCTGCTGTGGAGAGGTATGCACACATATAAATTTGTGTCGTTTAATAACTGGAAAAGCACATTTTTAATAATAATAATAATAATAATAATAATAATAATAATAATAATAATAATACATAGCATTTATATAGCGCATATTCAT